>JAHDVF020001239.1:0-78081 GCA_022606425.2 Lepidostoma basale
GAAAAATATCCGGAGTGGTATCCCCTTGCCTTCTCTGGAGAATTTTCTGTCGGGTTTACCTTACCTTAGCTGGATGTATCCAGTTTTATGGCGCTGGAATCTCGCCATTCGTCCTCTCTCTATCTGCTATGGCACTAAGTAATATGTGCCACGTTGCCTAGGGTTCGCGGAGTCTTTAAAAGACCTCTCATGGATGCTAGAGAGTTGGACTTGACAGTAGTGTTGCTGAAGTAAATGCAACATGGCGCCTTACGACATTTTGTAGAGGCATGTTTTCCAGCAAAACATACCCCATCGTAGCCTTACTACCCTTTTGAACCCCACTTTGGCACCCACAATTTTTTAAATTTTTTTATGTATACAACAGGTCGTTTAAACCCAATTACTGTATACAATTGATTTTTTCAGCTATTATATTCTGGTCAAAATTCTTTGGCATATAGAATGGAATAATACTCCTAGCGGCTTCTAACAATATGTTGGTCAACAGCCTTCACATTGTGTTAATAAGGTAGTTCGCTAAATGCCGAAAATCATTCTCCATAGATGGCGTTAGTGGGTCGGTTGTATAGGTTAATTCTTGAAAAAATTCACTAGTACAACCAAATCTACATAGATGGCTGACTAAAACTGCCACGTGAAGATAAATATGGATTTTGAAGTATATATACATCTTCCGAAAATTTGTCATGCATGATCACAAATAACAAAGGTGGAATGGGGAATGTTGTAATTACATAAAGCGTGCGCTCAACCCAACCAATGACAGGTCATAAGTCCTGTAAACACCTTGATCATCCATGTTCAGTTTCCAGTTTACGTCTTCGTCTCTATTGAGATACAATTAAAATATTATATTGATTCTCGTGACATGTGATAGGTAGCCAATCTATCGCCATTTTGCTGTCACATGAATTCTACACCAGACCAAAGACAGTGTGGCAATCACACTGCCATCGCCGGGAATCGAACCTGGGACCTTTGGTATGGAAGTCAGAGCTCTTACCACTTTGCCACGAAGGTCTTCATTGATCTATTGATAATGGACAAGATTGAAGGATAGCGTAGATTGAAGACAAACGTATAGAAGAAGTAAATAAATAAACTCAATACTTACATAACTTAATTTCACAACTAACTTTATGTATTACCAAACAGAATAAAATAAAATATCATATGGACATGATTGAAAAATTCTTTCCCATTAAGTGAAATAAGTTCTGACAGAAAGAGTGAACCTTGTCGAATGTACTCTGCCTAAAACAAGAACTATTCCGATCCCCGCACGATAATATCTTCACGCTTCGATTAATGTTCTATTGTCATGTCACAAATCTATTTTCGATTTGTTTTTTTTTTTTTTCATAAATACTATTTTATTATCAATATGAATGAAAACGTCTGTTTTTGTTCTGCTTGAGTAAGCAAACACAAAGTGCCGCATTTGATTATCCAAGGTAAATTGATTTAAAAAAATCCTGGCTTGTTCTTTTATCTCTATTGCCGTGTCAGGTTCCCCCAACGTTGGCGATCAGTACAGCGAAAGCATCTCTGTCCTGCGCCACTTGGAACAGGTTCTCAATTTTGCGCATTCCTGTCCACTCTCTGATATATCGCAGCCAAGACAATTGTCTTTTATCTAATATTTTATATAATGTTTCTGAAATGTTCATGTATTATATATTTTGTTTACTTATTCAATCAAGTACAACAGAACATAGATTAAATGTGGTCTGGTACCACCTTGCTGTTGCTGTCTTTAAATGTGAGTCCCGGATAAACCGGGGACAGGCCAAGAGAATGTACGAGCGAGGCTGACGAAAGGGCGCCGCTACGCCATATAAGAGCCTCGGGTATGTGATGGGAACATCTATGTTCCTTAAAAAAAAGTTTGCTCTCAACTCCCCTACTTAACTCTATTTTTTCCACGATTATGAGCCGAAGTAGGTGGAATATTTCTCCCCTTAGCACCTGACCCTCTAAAAATGATTACTTTCTATGTATGGTGGGATGTTAGAGATATCTTTCACTTCCAGTTATTAAAATCGAGTGAAACAGTAACGTCAGACGCTGATTGTTGGAAATTATAGAGATTTGACCTGAAGCTGAAAGAAAACTCCCCAAATGTAGTTAACCGAAGTGGAGTCATACAGCATCAAGACAATGCACGCCCTCACTTAGCAAAAATTACCTGTAAAAAATCCAAGAGCTAAAGTTGGAGGTTTAACCTCACCCTTTACATTCACCAGACCTTGCTCCATTGACTATTATCTATTTCGGTATATGGAGCACTCCTTGAAAAATGCAAATTCCAAAATGCAGTCGATGTTGAAAATGACCTCCGATACGAGTTTTTTAATTCAAAACCACAAAAATACAGATGGGAAAAGGTTATCAATAGTCGTGCAATTATACGAGTATTTCAAAATATTAGCACACAACCTTTTTTTTAATCTATATAAATTAAACACAATGTGTGTTATTGTGTTGCGAAAAATCTCGGTTAATCCTGAATCCTACTGTAAGTCTCAGAATTGATTAAATAGAACACGGCGGTGGTTAGAGGCATATTTTTTGTTACGAATCGAGCTCTAATTCATTTTATGAATAAATAAATTTATTGACGCTGTCCTACTTGCAGACAACGAGCATGAACTGCAAGTCCTGGTCAATTGTATGTATGAGGTATGCATGCGAAATGATCTGATGATGAATGTTAATCCAAGGTAATGATTTTTGAAAAATAAGAAATCATGACAGTCTACAACATTACCGTGAATGGTGAAAATTTGGAGTTGTCATCGCAAACAAAAACATATCCAAAAAATATGGTGTTCTTCTACCGACCCTTATGTATGGAAGCGAAGCATGGAACTGGCAAAATAATGATGAAAGTAGAATAAATGCAGTAGAAATGAGATCTTTTAGACGAATGTGCGGATACTCTGTGTATGATAGAGTGGCATGATGGTGTCATGAACAAAATAATGAAAGGATCATTAAGATGGTTTGGACATACGTAAAGAATGAATGAGGAAAACATGGTAAAAAAAATTATATGTTAATGATGTAAATGGAACCAGAAATAGAGGAAGACCGAGGAAAACGTGGCACGATCAAATAAATCAAATATTGAATGTCGGAGTCAAAGAAATCGACGCGCGTGCATGACACGATGTATGAATGTTGAGGAAGCGAAAGAAATATGTCAGGAAAGAAAAGTGTGGCAGTCCATTCTGTCTGCCTACCCCTTCGGGGAGACGGCGTGATGGTTAGTTATTTAGTTTTTAAATTTATTGATAATTTTCGTAGTACAGGCGAATATAGACGTTAATAATCGAGCTCGGAGTCTAATTTTTATAGTTCAAATTCGCTTGGCATGGTCAAGAAAGGATTTAGCCATTTAGTTTTGTCAAGTGGCAACAATGTGTTTTTCTTTCTGACAGTCCAATATATTTCGTTTTACTTTGGGATGTACTTAATACGTTTAAGATAGCATATAAATCGGAGTGACATTTCCAGGCGTTATCTAGCAGTGCGTTAATAGGAGGTAGCCTTTCACATTGCGTTATAAAGATCTTCTGCTTAATGCTTAAATCTAATCTTCATAGATGGCGCATTGAAACTGACATGTGAATTGTGGTGTTGGATATTAACATATATACAACTTTCAAAAATTTGTCAGACATGGTGGTCAAAATTTGTCAGAAAAGTAGAATGGGGAATGTTGTAATTACATAAAGCGTGCGCTTAACCCAACCAATGACAGGTCATAAGTCCTGTAAAAACCTCGATCACCATATTCAGTTTCCAGTTTGCATCTTCGTCTCTATTGAGATAAAATTAATTCTTAGAGTGTTTCATATATTTTGTTTATTATATTTTGTTTCTCGTGTCCCTTATGTATGTAAGCTAAGCATGGAACTGGCAGAAGAAAGATGAGAGCAGAATAAATACGGTTGAGATGAGGTCTCTAAGACGTATGTGTGATAGAACGATGTATGACAGAATCTAAAATGCTGATATTAGAAAGGAATGTAGAGCGGAAGAAGATATTATGACCAAAATTGAAAGGATCGCTGCGTTGGTTCGGACGCAAAGCATGGTTAAAAAGTATACGTTAACGATGTAAATGGAAAACGGAGTCGAGGTAGACCGAGGAAAACATGGCATGACCAAATTAATCAAATTTAAAAGGTTAGTCATGTCAGAAGCCGGAAGAATCGACGTGCGTGTATGACTCGCTGTATGAATGTGGAGGAAGCTAGAGAGGTGTGCCAGGATAGAGTAGTGTGGCGGTACATTCTCTCTGCTGCCCCTGCGGTGAAACGGCGTGATGGTTTGTATGTATATAATATCATTTAATATCCCGTAACTATGTAATCAGTGTCCTAAATTTCTTAACGAGTTCCAAGAAACACTTTCGAATATTTCTGGACCTACCCAAATAATTATTTATTAAAAATGTATAAAGTCACATCAATTCTCGTTAATTACCATATTCTGCTCCATTTAGAAGTGTATATAAGCAGCAACGAGCTGAAATTTCGTCATATTTGATAATGCCTTAGAAGGGCGAAATATGGCATTCCCATAAAACATAATAAATTTCTAGAAAACTGACGTTTGCATTCGTATAAATTAAGTAATGTTGTTTACATCATCCCAGGAGTCATGATTTCTATGCCACAGATCACCAGATCTATTAAAAGAAGAAGAAAACGTACAAAAACAATACAATATTTGTATTCGCGAGAATTCTTTGAATAACTGTAAGCAACGTACCTACCGTGAAGATTTCCATATAAAGTGGACAACGGAAAAATCCCGTAGGAGGAAAAATCGGGAATATTTTACCTTGGAAGTATTTCTTTGAGCTCAGCAGCTTATGTGATATTTATGAGTCCCATAAATACGAAATACGGTATGTTGTGTGGTCTATATACTTCATGATTATTTATTTATAATATAAAAACACTCAAACGCCAAAGGACTTTTACAACTTGACAAAAAAGACTTATTATCACATCTTATTATCTTGTCGTATATTACTAGGACGATAACAGGCAAGACACTCCATGCATAAAAGTACTAGTTTTTAAAGTTTTGAGCTTTTTTTCTCGACATGTTTAGAAGCTTTTAGACCAGTGATTCCCAAAGTTGTCTATATCGACAAGCAGGGGTCGATATAGACTTGTAAGGGGTCTACGTCAATGAGAAAAAAGGGGGGCCATGAGATGTAAAAAGGGGTCCACTAGAGTGGATCCCACTTAGGCATGCCATCACCATAATTTTAGGTTCCCGCAAATGTACTACTCGTATTTAAGTAATACTTCCTTATTATAGACACAAATTCCTTAATTATATGTACCTATATTTCATAAAATTGACCAATAAATAACATATGGCGTCGAAGGAAGGGCAGACACAGTAAGGACCAAACAAGTTTTGAGGACTTCCGAAGTGAAGACTCTGAGGACGGTAGCAAGCAAGACACTGAGAGATCGCGTGAGGAACACCAAAATAAGAGAGATATGTGAGGTTGAGGATATTATAAGATGGAGCAGACAGCGAAAAAGGGACTGGTACGGTCATGTTCAAAGAATGGACATCACCAGACTCCCCTATATTGCATTGCATAATCAGCCACATGGGATTCGTCCTCGTGGAAGACCTCCTAGAAGATAGAAGGACAGCTGGAAATCTACCTCACAGGAAGAGCAACACTCTGGAGAATAGACCACATAAGCCTACAACAAGTAAGAAGAATAAGTAGAAAATTATCGTATCATTTTGACTTATATTCTAACCTCATTATCATATCATTTTGAATTCATATCATACATTAGTATTGTATCATTTTGAATTATGTTCATACCTCATTATCATATCATTTTGACGTATTATCATATCTTTTTATATTATCGTTGCATTTTGACTTATTTTCATATCTCATTATCATCATACTGACTCATTATCATTATCGGATGTCCTGAGTGATGTAAGTCTATTTGTCCCTGATAATTACCTTCGTCAAAGACAGCACAGATTGTTTTATATGCCACGCTGCAGAACCAACCTGCCAATGGTTATGCCTGTGGGTAGGGCAATCTTATTGCTGAATCGGGTCGCCTCGGAGGTCGACATATTTCATGATAGTGTGAGTTGCCTCAGGGATGCAATATCAATGTTATGATTTTTTATAATTCTTAAACTTTTTTATTTTTTATTTATATGTTTTTATGCTTCTCTTTTAAATTCTTATAATGTACTTGCAAGCGATCTGGAAATATGTCTGTAATGTTTGTAATTTTTATCAAAATAAATGAAAATGAAATGTTTTTTCTTTTTTATTGAGAGGAAATCCTGGACATGGATCGACACCCGGTTTTTCTAGTCGGTGAGTGCCGGACTCCGACCGGCTAAAACCCCTCATTTTCTGTCACATCCCGGTTTCTGCCTTTCGGCCTACCCAGAGATATTATCGTGTCCTATGGGGCTCTTCCTTCTTGGTTTTTTTCACGTTCTTTTGTCTTCATTATATTTACAACGAGGTCCTGTATCAACCTCCAATTTTTTCTCGAGCTTATCATGATCGGCATGATGTTGTCTGGTGACAGTCCTGTTGGACAAATCCTGCTCTTCAAATTTACTCTTTCTTGTTGCCATCTGGGGCATTTAAATATGGTGTGTTCTGCGTCGTCTGTACCCTCCCTGCAGTATATGCACTCTTTTGAACATGCCTTTCCGATATTCTTTAGGTACGAGTAAAAAACACCGTGTCCTGTGTGAAACTGGGTCTTGTGAAAAGTTACCTCTCCATGGGGCCTTTCGATCCAGTTTCTGATGTGTTTTTATGATTCTGTGGGTCCGTCTGCGCCTTGTGGATGAATCCCACGAGCCTTGCCAGGCCTGTTAGGTCCTCTCTCTTTCTAAATTTTTCGTGTCTACGTCGATAGGTTGGTTCTATAAAGCTTGTTTTTCTCCTCTGCCAGTAGATTAATTGGCACCAGACCCGCAATTACCAGGGCCGCATCCGTCAACGTGGTCCTCTGTGAACAGCGTGTCCTTTGGTCTCTATCGACCATGTTTTTCTAGCGGCGCAGGACAGGGACAGGTTTGCCGATGTGATCGCCAACGTTGAGGGGACCCGACACGGACTTCAAGAAGAAGAAAAATGCATCAATTCACAGCCCTAATGATAACAATAAAATATTAAATAATATTATATATTTATTGTTTCTTGAACAATTATGTAAAACTCTGTCTTCTAGGAGTTTTATTAAATGTTAAATGGAACGACATATTCAGCCCTTTTAAGTCGTTATTAAATGTCATATCAAAATAATGTATACTAAAGTTTAGCTTATTAAGCAATCACGTCTCAAACTTTGAAAACATATCCAAGCGAACGTTTTATCGAAAGCAGATGAAATGGCACATTTTACGAAGGCCTAGAGCATTCCATCTTACGATGAAAGTTTTTCGCCAAAAAAACACTTTGCCCGGGCAATGAAATCATTTCGGTGGTTTGGGAAATTACCATAACGATAAATTCAAAAACTTCATAACGTTCGGATGCTGTTACTTAATAAGAACTTAATATTTTTTTCCCTTAGATAACTTCTTGCGTCCTGAAATTTTTGAATACCAAAAATGGGCTTATTCAAAGTTACAGGTTATATCTCAACTAGAAACACAAACAAAAATTTCAACTCCAATTGGACAAACAATCTAAATAATGTGGAAGATGTCGTGCGATGGGAAGACAGAGGAGACGCTACTGGAGAGAGCATGTTCTGAAAGAGTGATAAGTAAAGTGGCAAATTAAGTACCAGCAAGAAATGGACCTCCAGGAAGACCAGTCAAAAGATGACGAGACAGTAAGACATCCCTGGAACAGACTCCGAGAAAAAACGGGATAGTCCTAAATAAAGAAGAAGAAGAAGAAGAAGAAGAAGAACAAGAAGAACAAGAAGAAGAAGAAGAAGATGAAGAAGAAGAAGAGGAAGAAGAAGAAGAAGAAGAAGAAGGAGAAGAAGAAGAAGAAGAACAAGAACAAGAACAAGAACAAGAAGAAGAAGAAGAAGAAGAAAATCAAGAAGATGAAGAAGGAGAAGAAGGAGAAGAAGAAGAAGAAGATGAAGAAGGAGAAGAAGAAGAAGAAGAAGAAGAAGAAGATGAAGATGAAGAATTATGTACAAGAAGCAATAGCAAAGGACAAAAAATAAATTAACAAATCAGATAAAAGCATGAGATAGAAAAAACACTAATCAAGTAAAGCAATGCACATGATACAAAAAAAAAACACTAATCGAAATAATACGAAATACGAAATAACACTAATCAAGTAAAGCAATGCACATGATACAAACACTAATCAAGCAAAGCAATGCACATGATACACACACTGCAAATACGAAATACGAAATAACACTAATCAAGTAAAGCAATGCACATGATACAAACACTAATCAAGCAAAGCAATGCACATGATACAAACACTGCAAATACGAAATACGAAATAACACTAATCAAGTAAAGCAATGCACATGATACAAACACTAATCAAGCAAAGCAATGCACATGATACAAACACTGCAAATACGAAATACGAAATAACACTAATCAAGTAAAGCAATGCACATGATACAAACACTAATCAAGCAAAGCAATGCACATGATACAAACACTGCAAATACGAAATACGAAATAACACTAATCAAGTAAAGCAATGCACATGATACAAACACTAATCAAGTAAAGCAAAGCACATGATAAATAAGAGTTGTACAAATCAGGTAAAACGAGACAATAGCATTAAAGAAAAACAATTCACAAGGTTGGCAAAACAAGACAATAACTCGAGGTAAAGAAAAAATACAAATAGCATATAAAACAAGGCAGTAACCCAAGACAGAGAAATATATACACAAATTACAAAATAAGGGAAAATCAAACAAATTCAAAACAAAGCCCTAACCAAGTTGTTTTCAGAAAAAGAAAAGAAAAATAAAGAACGGATATCCTGTTATTGAAGAACAAAACTAATAGAACTACGAATCTTCTTAGAGTAGCAGAAATGCGAACCCTACGCTCCATCGCAGGCATGGAGATCGGATCAGAAACGAAACGGTTAGGTCTATCTGTGGTGTTGAAGACATAGTGAGATGGGGAAGAAGCAGAAGACGCTTTTGGAGAGACCACGTGGACCGCATGGAGCATACAAGAATTGCAAAAATTGTTTAATATGAAAACCCAAGCAGCAAGAGATTACCAGGAAGGCCGCCAAAGAGATGGAGAGATGGTTGGACATCATCATCCCAGGTCAGCTTACCGTCACAAACACGTCATATGACCTAAACTAAGAGGAAGAAGAGTAAGAAGTTTGTTCTCTCACCCTGAGAAGCTCCGGCGAGAGGAAAAACCTGTTGATGTTATTAATTAAAGTGGTTTAGATACAAATATTAAAAGAGTTTTATTATTTTTATTTAATATATTTTGTTTTGAAATATTATTATAATATGTAATAACATAATAAAATTCTATTTTTATGTATCACAAATTTCTTTTTCTTTTTCGCGACAGCTGTTTCGTCAACCTATTTATTCCTACGTAGATTTGATGATGATGTCAACATAGGTTGGCGATACAGCTGTCGCGAAAAATAAAAATAAAACTGTGATTAATTAATATAAACAGAGTTTTATAAATTAACAAATGTTGAAGTATTATTATTATTATTATTATTATTATTATTTTGTTGAATCGCTCTTTACATCATGAGCATGATAGCTAATCTATCGCCATTTTATTGTCACGTGAATTTATACCAGACCATAGACAGTTTGACAATCACACTGCTCTCGCCGGGAATCTAACCCGGAACCTTCGGGGTGGCAGTCAACGAACTTACCACTCAGCCACGAGTAGTGTTTCGGCCAAAACAATACACTATTAATTAACATATTTGGAGTGTTCTTTCGTTTTTGTTTAAAAAGGTTAAATAAATATTTTTACAGACGATCAGCGCAGAAACATGCAAGACTGTATATAACGCAATCATTCTCCCTCATATCAATTACTGTAGCAGCATACTATTCTTAGCAAATGAAGGAGATATGAGAAGATTAACCATATTCCAGAATAAAGCAATGAGAATAATTTTGAGAAGAAGCAGATATTCCAAGATTAAAGTGATGCTTAAAGAGGTAAAAATTACGCCATTAAAAAAATAATTAGATTCAACGTTTTATTACTAATTTACAAAATGTTTAATGAGCACACCTCCCAAGAATTTTTAAGGAAGATAAAAAGTAACCAACATGAACATCAATTTGAAACAAGAAAGAAAAATTAACTAAGGGACCCATTCAGAAAAAAACCAAACCTGAGAATTCTCTTATGTATAAAGCATAATTTATGAAGATATACCGGAGGATGTCAAAAGTGTGCAGAGCATAAAAAAATTTAGAATGAAATAAAATAAATATGTAAACAAAATGTTACCTATTTTTGTGAATGTATATTCTGGTCAATTCTTTGGCATATAAGATAGGAATAATACTCCAGGCGACTTCTAAAAACAATACGCTAATAGGCTGATAACCTTCGCATTGTGTTAATAAAGTAGTTTTCTAAATGCTAAAAATCATTCTCCATAGATGGCGTTAGTGGGTGGATTGTATAGGTTTATCTTAAAAAGATTGACTAGTATAATCAAATCTACATAGATGGCCAATTAAAAACTGACACGTGAAGATAGGTATAGATTTGGAGTATATATACAAATTCCAAAATTTATCATGCATGATCATAATAACAATGGTGGAATGGGGAATGTTGTAATTACATAAAGGTGTGATAGGTCAATAAGTCCTGTAAACACCTTGATCATCCATATTCAGTTTCCAGTTTGCGTCTTCGTCTCTATTGAGATACAATTAAATTTAAAATGTAACCTTATTATTATAATTGAATGTTTAACTGTTTTTATTAGAACATGTTGTGTGTACATGTGTACTGTTTCAAGTAAATAAATAAATATATATTTTTTAAGTACTGTAAAATATTATTTTTATAACCTTACAGCAATTCCCTAACATATGCATAAAGAAAACGTCATTTACATGGAGAAATCTTGATGTCATAAAATTTCGACACTCGCCCGTGGAAATTACACTGCGCGCCCGCTTGAAGGTTAAATTAAACTTGTATCCCACATAATCATTTAGCAGAACAAACCCCAGTTTCAAGTTCACACTGTCAACATTATAATTTAGCAAACATGGCGCCGTATATCTGAATTGTCGTCTGTTGAATTAAGTTCGCACGATAAAGCACGATTAGTTTTGTTCGGGCTTTCGTCACGTGAGAACGTGCCTTTATTTTGTATATTCTCATTTAAAAAATACGTCACTGCAAATAGAAATATATCCACTAAAGCAAATATGCCAGTACATAATGGAGTTCTAGTGCCAATCTTTACTTATGGAAGTGGAGCTTGGAGCTAGCAAAAAACTGATGAAAGAATCAATATATGATAGAATACCGAATGACTTAACAAGGAAGAAATGTAAGGCAGACGATTGCATCATAAGTAAAATTTAAAATTGGATCTCTGAGTTTGCTTTCAATAAATATTTTTTTTTTATACAAAAATAAAAAAATATATTTATTTATGCTTGTGACGACCCTGAAAGAAAAATTGAATATACGAAATTTCAATAATGCAACTAGAACATTTTTAACTTGATATGTCTATAGGTAAACTTTTAAAAAAATGCATAAAATCCATTAGCCCTGTTTTTTTAAAATGATTAAAAACATGCGGTATGTGAGTGTTACTAAGCTTAAACCATCACGGTACTTAAACGGTTAAACTTTCAACACCCCCTTTTTGTAATACCCAATTTCATTTCAGATTAAAATTGAGAGAAGCTAAACCGTTATCGACCCTCACAACAACATCCTAAGGAGCGGGTCCATGATTGTATTAAGAGCTGAAAGATGGATGCAGGTGCCAATATGAGCGGAGTATCATTAAGCTGTCTATTGTATGCGGATGAAAGTGATATGCACAAAATTATGAAAGGATTATTATGATGGTTTTAACAAATATAAACAAATAATGGTATAAAATATATATGTTAACAATGTTAACCTTTCCCTTACGGTGCTAAAATAAAAACGCACGCTCCGGTGTTGGGTAGTCAGTACCCGATCAAAAATTAGCGATTTTAAATCGGAAAAATAATAACATTCATAACTAATCCCCTTAATTCATTAAAATAAGTTAAAATATATAATAATTGAGATTTATTTGCTTAAAACATTAAAAAATCATTTGGCAACGCTCACGGACCGAGCATAGGTCCACTTTGGTTGCAAGCCCGAGAGCTACTGCCGGCGGCAGTGAGAACATTGACATCCTCGCGCTTCCACAGTGAAATATGCAAGAGTGAGATGCAAATATAGTGTCGCGCACTCACAGCGCTGTTTATATGCGGATTTGTTTTCGATGTTCACAAAATACCTCCGATGTACCCGATAAATTCTGATTATTATTAATATTATTTTTTAAATCAATGCGTAAATACATTATGGAGGAATACCTAAAATCTTAACCCTGTATTTATTATAAATATAAAGATATTGATGGATATAGCCGATCAACCTGAAACGAAAAGTCTATGAAGCCCGGGTTCTGCCAGTTGGTACTTATGGTCTTGAAACTGTTACTTTGTCCAAACAAAGTGCCGAGAAACTACGACTGACCCAAAGAGCCATGGAAAGAGATATGTTAGGAATAATCCTAAGAGACAGAGTCAGAAATGATACGGTGAGAGAGAAAAAATAGGTCACTGACATCATCCACCGGGTGGCGACTCTAAAATGGCAATGGGCAGGTCACGTAGCCGGAAGCTCAGATGAAAAGTGGACAAAAAGACTGCTGACTTGGAGACCGTGGACGGTGAAGAGAAGTGCAGGGCGACGAAAGATGATCTAAACAAACACGTTGGAATAACCTGGATGCAGTCTGCACAGGACAAAATGACATGGAAGCGAATGGAGGAGGCCTTTGTCCAGGAGTGGACGGGAATAGGCTGAGGAAGAAGAAGAAGAAGATGGTTATTAGAAGCAACGTGTAGAAGATACCCATCATAGGGAAGAGAGGGTTAATGGAATTTTTAAGAAATAGAGGAAGAACGAGGAAAACGTAGGAAGACGGAGTGATGGTTATTTATTTAGTTAGTTACATGATTGTGTACATTTTTTTTTCTTCAACATTTTGAATTTTTTTCTTATTTTATCTTACTGCCAAAATGGCTGACGAAATATATATTTAGAAATATCGTACTGCCTATGAAAAGCTTTAAGCTTTGCATATGTAATTGTACGATAAAAAATTGTTTCACATATCCTCTGTACAAGTTTACTCAGCACACTCGTATACTCTTATTTCAAAAGTCCCCCAGAAATGTGTAGTAAGCAAAATCAACAAAATGCTAACGAATTTAGTAAACACAAACATAAACGAAGTTTCAAAATGCCAGTTTCTATTATGAATAATAAATTTGTATTCTGGCTCTTTTAAAGGCAACGTGATAAATTTTCGAGCTTATCTTTCGTATGCATAAAAATGTTTTGAATAAATAAATCTTCTTCTTCTTCTTCAAGTGCCCTGTCGGGTCCCCTTAACGTTGGCGATTACCTCGGCGAACCTGTCTCTGTCCTGCGCCGCTCGGAACAGCTCCTCCACACTTCGGATGCCGGTCCACTCCCTCACGTTTCGCAGCCAGGACATTTGTCTCCTTCCGGGCCCTCGGTGTCCCTCAATTTTCCCCTCCAACATCAGTTGGAGAAGGTGGTACTTTTCCCCACGCAGTATTTGACCCAGATGTGAGATCTTTCGAACCTTGATAGTTGATAACAATTCCCTGTCAACTCTAGCTCGCCTCAGGACTTCAGTATTGGTAACCATGTCTGTCCAGGGAACTCTGAGCAGACATGGTTACCAATACCATATAAATCTAATATTGTATAAGAATAATGGCGTTGAAATTTTGCATGTTAATAATAGAAATATAACTATGAGCAATCTCGAAATTTTAGAAATTTAAAATAAAGAAATTATTATAATTAATCAAATAAATTTAACGTCAAGTCCAATCTTTGATTTATTTCCTTTGTTGTGTGTGATTACCTGAATCCTAATAACTTTAAATTATTATTTTAAAATTTAAATTGATTCATAATAATAGTTATAACAAAAGCATAAACGTTCCAAAATAAATCTTTATAACATCTTTCAAAATTGATTTGTAAACAATTTTACAATTTGACATTTGATATATATTTTTGTAACACCTGATGATGTCAACATTGGTTGTTGAAACAGCTGTCGTAAAGTAAAATAAATACAATTTGTGATATAAAACAAAGTTTTTGAATTAACAGTTATAAAATGTTAAAATATCATAGTGTTTCGGCCAAAACAATGGACTATATAATAATAATAATAATAATAATAAATAGTGTGTATGATACAGTTTTCATATAATTCATTTGTCAATAAATGTTTATCTCGTTTCTTGCGTAACGTGATTTTTTTTTTAGATTAAGGTAAGTATTTGGAAATCTAATAAATCATATTTCATCTAAAAATACATACAAGACATTTCACATACTTCACCCAGGGAGAAATAATGTTATTATTGATACAGAAGAGAGGCTGTAACTTGATTTTGAGATAAATAATATATTTAATACGTGATTTAATATCGTTATTTTGGTTTTCTCTTCTCTCACTTGTTTGACACACGCGAATCCACATGTCACCTGATATACGGCTACTTTATCATACAACTTGTACATATTTGTTTGCAATATATAGGCTGTTTTTTTAGAGGTTTGGTTTTTAAACTAGCAACACTGTTTTTACAGACTTTCAATTTGACAGTTGACAGTTGATTTGTAGTAAATACGTTTTGCCATTTTACCCAGTTGCTCAATAAAGGTGTCAAATATTGGACTTAGATAGCGCTTCATTCGAGCTAGCCGTGGCGCTCATATGCCCGAAATCATATTTAAACAAAAATTAACTAACTAAACTAACTAACCATCACGCCGTTTCCCGAAGGAGTAGGCAGAAAAAATGGACAAAAAACACTGTTGTTGAAAAACTGGCAACTGTCGTGTCGCTAAACGGACGTCAGTCAGATAACTGACCGGGATGCATTATTCGTCATCTACTCAATATGTGCAAACTTCACGGCGGTTGGTTAGATTCAAGTCCTCTGTGTGTTATCTGAGAATAATTAAAACCCATAAGTGTGTATATAACTTGAACAATTAAAGAAATATAGACCTTAATGTTGCCAGTCTCAAAACTCTCCGTCTTGAGCTTATGATGTATAAAGGGTTAAGAACTATTTCCACTTTTGTCTTTATTTGGACAGCTTCGACAGACATGTCAAGTCTAGCTTGACATGATTTGGTGTAAGAAATACTATATCAAGCCACACTTGACATAGGAGTGGTAAGGGTTAAATAACAATCTTGGTCCTATGAAACTAACTAACTAACTAACTAACCATCACGCCGTCTCCCCGAAGGGGTAGACAGAAAGAATGGACTGCCAAACTTTTCTTTCCTGGCACATTTCTCTCGCTTTCTCAACGTTCATACATCGTGTCATGCACGCGAGTCGATTTCTCTGACTCCTCACATGGCCGATATTCAATATTTAATTTATTTGATCGTGCCACGTTTTCTTCGGTCTTCCTCAATTTCTGGCTCCATTTACATCATTAACATATATTTTTTTTACCATTCTTTCTTCATTCATTCTTTTCATATCGAGCCTTTCCCGGCAGAAGATCGTAAGCGTAAAAAGTGCATTTTACAGGAGGAGTTTTTTTTTAAATATCCTAAGGCTATGTTTAATGAATCAATTTAAAAAAAACAAGTTCTTTAATTTTGTAACTGTTAATTATGGTTGAAGAAAAACCCAATAATTGTCTTAAATTCAAGTACTTTTGGCGCTTACGATGTTTTGCCGTACCTATTGAAGTTCTCCGTGAATGCGCTGTACGCTTACGATATCGTTTACGATGTTTTGCTTGTCACAAATTAATGTGAATTTCTAAGGAAGCTGAATCATAATTGAAAGAGATTTTATTTTTATTTTTATAAAAGAATGTACCATTTTAATGGACCATTCTATGATTGTTTAAATTTTTTTTTGTTGAAAATTGATAATCAAATTATAAATATTTTTACTAAGGTGAAGTTTTGAGGGAATCTTTTACGCTACAAACACAAAGCAATGACATTTCTAGATCACTTATTCCAGAATTAAGTGGAGGAATGTCTATCCAAAAAAGCTAAGATGGCAGTGCACAATGGTGTTCTTGTGCCGACCCTTATGTATGGAAGTGAAGCATGGAACTGGCAAAAGAAGGATGAAAGTAGAATAAATGCAGTAGAAATGAGATCCCTAAGACGAATGTGTGGCAAATCTGTATATGATAGAGTGACAAATGCAAGTATAAGAAGTGAATGTGGTGCGAATGAAAGTGTTATGAACAAAATAAGGAAAGGGTCATTAAGATGGTTTGGACACATGGAAAGAATGAGTGAAGACAGAATGGTAAAGAAGGTATATGTAAACGGCGTGAACGGAGCTAGAAATAGAGGAAGGTCGAGGAAAACGTGGCACGATCAAATCAATCAAATATTGAATGTCGGTCACGTGAGGAGTCGGAAAAATCGACGTGCGTGCATGACAAGATGTATGAATGTAGAGGAAGCGAGAGACGTATGTCAGGACAGAACAGTGTGGCGTTCCATTCTTTCTGCCTACCCCTCCGGGGAGACGGCGTGATGGTAAGTTAGTTAGTTATGTTTACGTTTTTTTCAGGATAAATTGAAGATGATGATGTAGGCACATTCTCTAAAATATTGTTATGAAGCAATCATTATTATTAATTGCATTATTACCTCTCATTTCATCAAATGCCATTTCCATCATTTGCTGGACTCGAGAATTACGTACGTGACCCGGACCCACCAGTCTGGAAATTATTCATTCACTTGTCAAGTTTTATACTGTTATTTCTTAAAGATATAGTATTCAATACTATCTATAATTTATGTAATGCCTACGTTGTTTTTCGTATAACGGCTTTAAATTTTATTTTAAAAACAAATTATGAAAACTTTTCTCGTTACACTAAATTATTCAGTGTACCTATTGACTACTAGTAACTGGCAGAAGAAAGATGAGAGCAGAATAAATGCGGTAGAGATGAGGTCCCTAAGACGTATGTGTGGTAGAACGATGTAAGACAGAATCTCAAATGCTGATATTAGGAAGAAATGTAGAGTGAAAGAAGGTATTATGAACAAAATTATGATAGGTTCGCTACGTTGCAACGTGACTGGTGACCAGTCTGTCGATGCCAGCGAGCCTGGCGAAACCGGTCGCTGTCTAAATAAAGACAAAAGTGGAAGTAGTTAAAAAACATCGTTTTATTTAATTATTATTTAAAATGAACTTCCATCAAGAGATTTCAGTAAAATCATTTGATTATCTAATATTTAACTAAAAACTCTCGTTCCTATTACTCGGTGAAAAAATAGAACATAATAATTATATAATACGACATTAACATTCAAAATGTTGTATAAAATAACTGATCCAAGTAGACGTAAAAATCGGAGAGACATCTCCAGGCGAAATCTAGTATTGTAAGATTTGCAGAGACTTTCACAGTGCGTTAATAAAGATGTTCTGCTTAATGCTTCCTAATTCTGAACTAAAATATGTAAACATAAGCGCGGGATTCTAGCATATATACAAGTTCCAAAAATTTGTCAGATGTGGTGGTCATAAGAAAGGCGGAATGGGGAATGTTGTTAAACATAAAGTGATCGCTCAACCCAACCAATGACAGGTCATAAGTCCTGTAAGCGCCTTGGCCACCACATTTTGTTCCCAGAAATACAATTTACATCTTCGTCTCTATGTTTCAGCATGGACAGTAAAAATTAATTAGCATTAGATATCCGGAATAAATGTTTAATCTTTTATATTTTTTTAAAAAACCTTCTATAATAATCGACAAAATAAAAACGAAATAATCACATTTTCGCGCTACAAAACGGAAAATTCTAACATCCACATGAAGTACCTATGCTTAAACTACCTCATAATAAAACAAGTGTATTCTATACTATAGGTACCATACCTATCGAATAATTTATTGGAAAAACAATGATTTCTAATTTGTATATATTATTATATTCTAAATGATAATTAAATGCACACAAAATAACCATTACAAAATTATTGTAAACTGCTTAACTTACCTTAAAGTTTTATCCATTTTAATTAATTATAATCTCCCTAAGCAAGCAAAAATAATCCACTTTTATCTATTTTTAGAAACCCAAAACAATGACACAAGTGTCGTCTCAAGTAAATTCAAATGTATAATATATATTATTTTTATTGATGACCGGAAGACAAATATTATTAATATTATGGATCATGTTTGAACTTGCTCGCGATATATTTTTGTCGTAAGCGGTGAGCTTTGGAATACACAATAAAATTATACTCTTTTATAGGACGCTTACAATGTTTTGCTTAGCTGATTTTTTTCAATTGAAATCATACGATAAAGTGAAACATGCATTTATTTTTACTTCTGCTGATCCATTTCTTATGATATTTTGCCAGTCGGTGCGGATATTTATTTGGAACGGAAAAAAACGAAAAAACGAAAATGCTCAAATTGTCGCTTACGATGTTCTGCCGGGAAAGGCTCGATATGTCCAAACCATCTTAATGATCCTTTCATTATTTTGTTCATAACACCATCATTCGCACCGCATTCACTAATGCATTCACTCATTAAAACAATAAAGGCATAAAAATATCTATTTAATAAAACCAATATCATAGACATTTACATAATTTTGATGTGTTTTTATTTATTTTGAATTTGTATACCTCTAAAAAAAACACCCTTATACACATTGTTTTATTAGGTATTTCGGAGAGTTCGGTCTGATTTTGAAGGCGGTTTTTTTTTAACCCTTAACGTACCGTGTTCAAAACAAAACGCTCGCTCCCATGTGGTCAATTCAGTTTACCGCTAACTTTATCTAAATATCAAGTATATGACTCGATGAATCAAATTTTAATATGTCATCTTGTAGGAAATTTCATTAGGAATAGATCGATATCTATAATATACATGGATTATTTGAAAAACATATCATTATTAATTTTTTTCTGGAACCATGCGATTTCTGATATGGAATGCGTCACAGCATACGAGCGACTGACACCAAGTATAAACTTGTCTTGGCGGGGCGAGGCTTTACGAGATTTTACGTATGATAAAGGCACCTAGGCAAAATGTATAGTACGTTCAAGACAACGAGTACGTATTAATATTTGTCCCTTTTGGTAAAGTGTTAATATTTTCACAGTTCTGATATTATTAAGTTGCGTGCTGCGTTTCCGTCCACAGTCGGTATTATTACGTACCTATGAAAAGGCCAAACATATAATTTATAATACGTTCAAAACAGCGAGTAAGTATTTGTCACTTTTGATAAAGTTGTAAATATTAGCAAAACAAATTCTACCTTAACACGAATGAAGGTGAGGGCAGTCTTAGAAAATATTTTTTTGGGATGAAGGAAGTAATTTTTTGCTTTTTTTTATTACGAAATATTGAGAACACTTCAATGGAGGATTACAATTTTTTATAATATTAGGGTCCATAGGTTTTAAGAAAATCAACTTTAAATTGGCAGTGGAAACTCAATTGACCACATGGCAACGCGACGGTTAAGTAAGCCTAAGCATCTGTCAATTAAGTTCAGTTCGCACATGTTTGTCATTCTCACAACAGCATTTCTTTAATCGCTCTTTAAAATGTCGAGTTTCGTGGTAAATAAGAAGCATTTGCGGGGTGTTCTGCTGTTCTATTTTAATTGTAAAAAGAGTGCAGCTGAGATGCGTAAAATGCTTGTGGAAGTTTATGGCGATCACTTGTTTAGATCTATGATGCATGCCTTAGAAGAGTAGCATTTCCATTCAACTGGGCCGATGCCCGGATTACCTAAAAAAACAAGACATTTTTTCGACGCGGGATTCATCTATTGCCAGAAAGATGGAAACATCTAATGGCCTACGATGGACAATATTTTGATTTATGTATTTTTTTTATTTTGCATTTACTTTCAAATAAATACGATTTTGATTCATAAAAACAGACCGAACTTTTCGAAACTCCTAATACTATATAAAAATATTATTATTTATCCAACAAACAAACAAAACCATCACGCCATTTCCCCGTAGGGGTAGGCAGAGAGAATGTACCGTCACACTACTCTATCCTGGCACACCTCTCTAGCTTCCTCCACATTCATACAGCGAGTCATACACGCACGTCGATTCTTTCGACTTCTAACATGACTAACCTTTAAAATTTGATTAATTTGGTCATGTCATGTTTTCCTCGGTCTGCCTCGACTCCGTACCCCATTTACATCATTAACGTATACTTTCTTAACCATTCTTTCTCCATCCATGCGTTCCATATGTCCGAACCAACGCAGCGATCTTTTCATAAATTTGTTCATAATACCTTCTTCCGCTCTATATTCCTTTCTTATATCAGCATTTGAGATTCTGTCGTATATCGTTCTAACACACTTACGTCTTAGGGACCTCATCTACCGCATTTATTCTGCTTTCATCCTTCTGCCAGTTCCATGCTTCGCTTTCATACATTAGTGATGGGATCAGAACACCATAAATAAAATATCTGTTAAAATAATAATAAGAAGAAGATGGTGTACATTGATTCTCGAAGACGTATTTACGTCATTCTACTGGCTTCACTTTTAAACATTATGAATCCTATTTTAATCTCAATGTATTTTCTTTGAAACATGATGTAATACAACAATGTTTCAAAACTTTAAATCCTTAACAATATTTTAAGGATAATAAGGATGATGTTTTATTAAAATCTAATTACCTAAAAGCAAAAACACGTTTTCTATATAATGTATTATATTACTCGTACATGCTTATTTTTAAATCTGTGCTGGTGAAGGCATTTTACGAGTATTTAAAACAAGTTGCGACCCGTGAAATATTCAAGGAAGTAAGACAGCAAGACTCATTAAAGGCATTCCAAAAAAGTCCCATAAAACATTATCCCCTGGATTAATTTAAGGTAGTAGTCTAGTAACTTTAGCCGATTTTCATGTCTTTTTTGAGGGCGTTTTTTTTTAGGAAAATAAAAAATTAATCGTTTTGGAAATTAAGGATGTTTTTACTTACACATTAAAGATACAAAAAAAATGTTTTTGAAAAAATTGTATAGTTTATTATTATTATTATTATTAATCGAAGTTGGCACCTCGAAAAAAAAGCGCGTGGGTGGCCCGGGTGATTTTGGCTCTTGATGTTATCTGAAATCACAAATTCTTGAAAATTCTTAATCTAAAGACATGTCATTCTGGTCGGAACTATAGAAGTTAAATTTCATGGATAAATAACAAAATGGCGGACTTTGAAAATAAAAATCAGCAAAGAAGGAGTTGTAAAATAAAAAGTTAGGGGTGAAAAAATGGCTCGGTAGTTCCAACGAGAATGACCTGTCTTTAGATTAAGAATTTTCAAGATTTTTATATTTCAGATAACATTAAGAGCCAAAATCACCGGGGCCACCCACGCGTTTTTTTTTTCAAGGTGCCAACTTCAATTAATAATAATAATAATAATAAACTATTGAATATTTTCAAAAAAAATAATTTTTGTATCTTTAATATGTAAATAAAAACATCCTAAATTTTCAAAACGATTCATTTTTATTTTCCTACGAAAAAACGCCCTCAAAAAAAGACATGAAAATCGGCTTAAGTTACCAGACTTACTACCTTAAAGAAGTGGGTAATGAGATGCCCATCTTTTCGAAGCTGTAAAGAATTCGTTCAGAGCAATCCTAAAAGAAATGCCGTGGGATATATGGCCGAGCCATAGAGGGCTCCCTCCGCTTACCCGAAGCTGTTATAGGGGCAACGGTGCCTTTCGTCAGCTTCACTCGTGCACTCCCTAGGCCCGTCCCCCGTCCATGCGGGACTTACGTTAAAAAATAATAATAATATATGTGTAATAATATATATATGCCGTGGGATAGAGCCACGGATAACTACCACACTCCCTCATGTAGAGATACCTCAGAATTTTTTTTTGAACTCTCTCCAACATAACGGAATATCTCGCCTCGTGAGGACTCCATATCACAGAACCACTTTCGAGTCTGCTCCGAACCAATGCGTTGAATAGGACTCTGACCACATTGGAATCTCTGAAAACTCTTCCGGTCCGAATGATGAAGCCCAACATCACAGTGCAATGTTAAAAAATCCTCTCGATAGGTGCACTTACTAAACTTGCTAAATTATGGGCAACTTTGAAAAACTGTGCGTCGATAGGTTAGTTTAAAGTTGAATCATAGCCCGGGGCCAGTATTTCGATTGGAGTTGTTGGGTACGTTGACCCTGCCCATTCCAAGTTCCTAAGTTATTACGCGAAGCTGTATAGCATTGCTTACTCCTTCAGGGATACTGAGTCCACAAGACCGCGACCTTGTTCGTGTTGCGGGCAATGTCCTTAAATTAAATTAAATTAAAAATCAAATATTGAATGTCGGCCACGTGAGGAGTCAAAGAAATCGACACGCGTGCATGACTCGAATGTTGAGGGAGCGAGAGAAATATCTCAGAAAGCGATGCATGGTACATCGTTCTATCACACATACGTCTAAGGGACCTCATCTCTACTGCATTTATTCTTCTATTATTCTTATTCTGCCAGTTCCATGCATCGCTTCCATACATAAGGGTTGGGATCAGAATTCCATTGTGAATGGCCATTTTCGCTTTCATTGATAAATTATAGTTTCCAATAATTATTTGTAAAGCTCCATTCACTTTGTTACCCGCACCAACCCTTCTATCGACGTCACTATCCGTTCTGCCATCTGCTGTGAACATGCTACTTAATACACAAATTCACTCACCTGCTCCAAGTTCTCTGAGATGCTTCATTTTATAAGAATATCCATTTCATTGAATAAACTAACTAACTAACTAACTAACCATCGCACCGTCTCCCCGAAGGAGTAGGCAAAATTAATTAACTGCTACACTTTGCTTTTCTGACTATTTTCTCTCGATTCCTCAACATTAATACATCGTGTCATGCACGCGCGTTGATTTCGTCGTCGTCGTCGAGGGCGTAGGTCTTTTTGTTCCCGACAGATATCTCCGACAGCGCCAACATAGATTGTTCTTTCTTCCGGCCGCAAGAACCAACCAGCCTCTTATGCAGTATGTGTTCTTCTACCGACCCTTATGTATGGAAGCAAAGCATGAAACTGGCAAAAGAAAGATGAAAGTAGAATAACTGCAGTAGAAATGAGATCTCTTAGACGAATGTGTGAATACTCTCTGCATGATAGAGTGTCGAATGAAAATATAAGAAGTGAATGCGGTGCAAATGATGGTGTTATGAACAAAATAATGAAAGGATCATTAAGATGGTTTGGACATATGGAAATAATGAATGAAGAATAAATGGTAAACAAATTATATGTTAACGATATTAATGGAACCAGAAATATAAATAAGGAAAATGTGGCACGATCAAATAAATGAAATATTTAATGTCGGCCATGTGAGGAGTCAGAGGAATCGACGCGCGTGCATGACACGATGTATGAATGTTGAGGAAGCGAGAGAAATATGTCAGGAATGAAAAGTGTTGCAGTCCATTATTTCTGCCTAATCATTCGCGTGATGGTTAGTTAGTTAGTGAGTTATTCATATCTCTGGACAATAAAATAAATATTCGAATTTTGAATTATTCGGGTAGTTTCGTAAAGTTTCCAATTCATGGCTTTGACCGTAGCGTAGACAAGGTCCTATGCGCATAGAACAGAGTTGCGGCTGAACATGGCAACTAATTTAATTTCACCAACAAACGTGGGGCTTATTGAATATTGGGGTAAACTTGTATTTAAATTACATAATAATAATGTCTCCTACAGGGTGACCCAAATTCACTCCTCCATAATTACACTCACGCTTCAGTCCTCCGAAGCAGAGAGAAGACTAATGAACCGATGTAAATTTGATAGAAACACTGTCAATATTTTGAAAACATTCCAAAACAAAACCAAAAATATCAACACAGAGACACAATTGAAAAAAAGGATCCCAGAGATAACTAACTTACTAACTAACTTACCACCACGCCGTCTCCCCTCTTTTCTTTCCTGACATATTTAGTAGTGTCGTGCACGCGCCTCGATTTCTCTGACTCCTCACATGGCCGACATTCAATAATTGATTTATTTTGATAGTGCCACGTTTTCCTCGGTCTTCCTCTATTTATGGTTCCATTTACATCGTTAACATACAATCTTTCTTCATTTATTCTTTCCGTATGTTCAAACCATCTTAATGATCAATTCATTATTTTTAAAAAGTAAGAAAGGTGTAATATTTGGATCATGAGCTAAGGGGAGAAAAATACCACCTTCTTCGACTGATATTAATGGGTAAAGTGGAGGGACGTCGGGGAGTTGGTAGAAGGCAGCTGTCCTGGCTGCGGAACATCAAAGAGTGGACAAAAATAACAAGAGTTCAGAACCTGTTCCAAGTGGCGCAGGATAGAGATGCCTTTGCTGCAGTGATCGCCAACGTTGGGGGGACCTGACGCGGCACCGAAAGAAGATGAAACAATGATGTAAAACTCCATATTAAATATTTAATACGAATGAAAACGTTTGTTTTCTAGAACATTTGACCTAGGGAAAAATATCCAGAGTGGTATCCCCTTGTGTTCTCTGGAGGATTTTCTGTCGGGGTTACCTTACCTTAGCTGGGTGTATCCAGTTTTATGGCGCTGGAAGCTCGCCATTCGTCCTATCTCTATCTGCTATGGCACTTAGTAATATGTGCCACATTGCCCGGGGTTCTCGGGGTCTTTAAAAGACCTCTCGTGGACGATAGAGAGTTGGACTTGATAGTAATGTTGCTCTTGTAAATGCAACATGGCGCCTTACGACATTTTGTAGAGGCTTATTTTCCAGCAAAACATACCCCATCGTAGCCCTACTACCCTTTTGAACCCATAAATATAAACAATATTGAATGTTAATACAATACGTAATTGTGGAACAATGGGACGATGATTTTATTTTATACAGCTGTTTTATGAACCCAATTACTGTTTACAATGATAACCGAAACTCCTCACCGAAATACGAAATTCGTATTTTATCTTCGCGTGCGATCATGATTTACTATTGGGTATGGCAAGGTCAGATGGTTATTAGGATAACAGTTTTATGTTAAAAAATTTGCTACGTAATTATATTTTGATTATAAACACACTTATATTTATAGTTATTACGTATTTCGATATCAAACAATCAGAAATTTTACATATAGGGCTGTACTAGAAACCACAAACTATCAAGATTATTATTTTAATAAAGATATTGGCTTTGAAATGTTGTATTTTGATAATATAAGGTATTTTAATTTTTCCACCTTTTCAACGTTACGGCCGTTCAAATGCAATACTGACCCACTGTAGTTAAGCCGTCCGAATGTCATCCATTTGGTTTTACTGACATTTATTATTAGCCCCAATCTTTCACCGGACTCGTCAACAAGATTAAGGAGGTCCTGAAGATCACTGACACTTTCAGCCAATAAAACAGTGTTGTCGGCATATCTTATAATGTTTATCACAACGCCATTAATTTTAAGTCCTTTCTTGGTGTTGATGAGGGCTCGTTTAAAAACATAGTCAAAGTAGAGATTAAATAACAATGGAGAAAGGATACAACCCTGTCTCACACCTCACTGGATGGTAATTGGCCGCCCAACCCAACTGAATTCTTCGATCGGCTTCGGTTCGGGAGAAACTTGTCAGGAAAGAAAAGTATGGCAGTCCATTTTTTCTGCGTACGCCATCAGGGAGACGGCGTGATAGTTAGTTAGTTAGTTATATAAACAATATTTAGAAAAATCTAATACATTTCTTTACCCAAATACCCCCCCTAACCTCGATAAATATTATCTTGACCCACTCGAATGGATAAATTAAAAATCGATAGCGGCCGATTCTATCTTTAGTTCAATCGTTTAACTCGGTAATGTATTGATAAGAAGGCTCCCCTCTGACCTACTTCGATCAAAAGCCCTAAAGCTCCGTGATTGAAGGTTTACGATGCTTTTTCAGGGAAAGTTACAACTTTCCGACACTTTGGGTGCAATAATTATCGCTAAGTGCCGAAGGCCGGCGGAAGTCTAAAAAGTTTAGCCAACGGCAAAAATGCTGCGCTCAATTTTATTAATTGAAACTAAAAATAGATCCAAAACTGTTGCTCATGCAATATGTACTATGTTTTATTCTATTTTGTGAGATTAGGACATAGAAGTAACGAGCAGTTGCTTCCCTTTATGAAGGAAGCACCGCATGTGTCAGAGTAAACGAGGCTTTCACTTCTTGGTTTAAGATCACAAAAGGTGTCAAACTGGGTTGTGTAATATCCCCGTGGTTGTTTAATCTATACATGGAGAAGTGTATGAAATAATTAGATGGCATAAACGCTGGTGCGAAAATGAACGATACGTCCATCAGCTTTTTGCTGTATGCAGACAACGCTGTTTTAATCGCTGACAGCATGGAGGAAATACAAGTCTTAGTGTCAAGAATGTACAAAGTATGCAATAATTATGACCTTGTGATGAACGTGTCAAAGACTGAAGTTATTGTATTTGAAAAGGAAGAATGTCTGACGGATTGTGACATAAGTGCAAACGGAGAGAAATTAGACCAAGTCACCGAATTTATTTATCTGGGAAGCATGTTTACATGATATGGAATAATGGAGAAAGATATCGGAAGAAGGGTTGGAGCTGGAAACAAAATAAATGGTGCACTCAAAGTCATTACCTCAAATAGAAATATATCGACTGAAGCAATAATGCCAGTGCACAATGGAGTTCTAGTCCCGTCCCTTATGTATGGAAGTGAGCCTTAGCGTTCAATAAGCTTTATTAATGATTTTGTGCTGGCGACGAATGATGGGCATACCATGGATGGCGAGAAGAACGAACCAGTCGATCCTTGACCAGTTGGACATCACGGCCGGTCTTTAGAGAGTACGCTCTCAGATACATTTGATAGCGCCTTTTCATAAAATATGAAAAAACAATTTCTATAATAGAAAACTGACTTTTACATTCGTATGAATACAACATTTTGAATGTACTCGTATACAAATTCTTGCAGACAAATACTGGATTTTACCCATTGCGGATAATTTTTTTTTTTATAAAGATTAATTCTATCTCAATAGAGACGAAGATGTAAATTGTATTTCTGAGAACAAAATGTGGTGGCCAAGGCGCTTACAGGACTTATGACCTGTCATTGGTTGGGTTGAGCGATCACTTTATGTTTAACAACATTCCCCATTCCGCCCTTCTTATGACCACCACATCTGACAAATTTTTGGAACTTGTATAAATGCTAGAATCCCGCGCTTATGTTTACATATTTTAATTCACTCTTCGCTAGCGTCATCTATTAAGATTGGGAAGCATTAAGCAGAACATCTTTATTAACGCACTGTGAAAGTCTCTGCAAATCTTACAATACTAGATTTCGCCTGGAGATGTCTCTCCGATTTTTACGTCTACTTGGACCAGTTATTTTATACAACATTTTGAATGTTAATGTCGTATTATATATTATGTTCTATTTTTTTCACCGAGTAATAGGAACGAGAGTTTTTAGTAAAATATTAGATAATCAAATGATTTTACTGAAATCTCTTGATGGAAGTTCATTTTAAATAATAATTAAATAAAACGATGTTTTTTAACTACTTCCACTTTTGTCTTTATTTAGACAGCGACCGGTTTCGCCAGGCTCGCTGGCATCGACAGACTGGTCACCAGTTTTATTTCAACACATCGTTTTATTTCATTATTATTTAAAATATTAGAATTTCCGGAATTATAATAAGCAGTTTGCACCCCATTTATAACGAGATAAACATGAGCTGTTTAACCCTTTTCTACCCATTTTAACCACCGTATCGTCAATCTTCTCTTACTGTTAAGTATCATTAAATTAAGGAATTTAAGGAACTTAACTTTCCTTAAGTTGTGACATTAAATTTTCCCTCCCTTAAATCTAATTTGCCTGTTCTAGACTTCGCGTCTGGAACGCAATTATTAATATTCAATTTATATCCGGAGACACGCACTGTTTCGACAATCATATCGATTTGGCGTCTCCGAAAATTTCTCGAAAGCTTTGAAACTTACCCCTATCGGATGAACTTTTTATATGAATATTTCAGGGGCGCTCCGAGTCAAATAATTTGAGAAAAAAACTACTAACTAAAAACTAACTAACTAACAGTCACGCCGTCTCCCCGAAGGTGTAGGCAGAAAGAATGGACTGCCACACTTTTCTTTCCTGACATATTTCTCTCGCTTCCTCAACATTCATACATCGTGTCGTGCACGCGCGTCGATTTCTTTGACTCCTCACACGGCCGACATTCAATATTTGATTTATTTGATCGTGCCATGTTTTCCTCGGTCTTCCTCTATTTCTGGTTCCATTTACATCGTTAACATATAATTTTTTTTACCATTCTTTCTTCACTCATTCTTACCATATATCCAAACCATCTTAATGATCCTTTCATTATTTTGTTCATAACACCGTCATTCGCACCGCATTCAATTCTTATATTTTCATACGACACTCTATCATACCAATAGTATTCACACATTCGTCTAAGAGATCTCATTTCTACTGCATTTATTCTGCTTTCATTCTTCTTTTGCCAGTTCCATGCTGGTCGGTAGAGAACACCATTGTGCACTGCCATTCTAGATTTTTTGGATGGGTTTTTGTTTGCGATGACAACTTTAAATGCACTATTCTCTTTGTTGCCTGCCCCAATCCTTCTTTCAATATCCCTCTCCACTCGCCCATCTCTTCTAAACATACTACCTAAATACACGAACACATCTACTTGCTCCAAATTTTCACCATTCACGCTAATGTTGTAGACTGTCATGATTTTTTCTTCTTCAAAAATCATTACCTTGGACTTGTTAACATTCATCATCAGATCATTTATACATCTATGTCACTATATCTTTGTTTTGAGAATCAATAGATATAAAGTTGTATACAGTAATTGGGTTCAAATAGCATGCTGTATACAAATATGAAAAGCAAATAGAATCTACCACATTAAAGGCCCAAGTTTTCTTCTTCTTCTTCCTCTTAGTTTAGGTCGTATGGCCTGTTTGTGACGGTGAGTTATCCTGGGATGATGATGTCCAGCCGTCTCTCCTACTTTTTGGCGGCCTTCCTGGTTGTCTCTTGCTGCTTGGGTTTTCATTTTTAACCATTTTTGCAATTATTTTATTCCCCATGCGGTCCACGTGGTCTCTCCAAAAGCGCATTCTGCTTCTTCCTTATCTCAAAATGCCCTCAACATCACAGACAGACCTTATCGTTTCGTTTCTGATCTGATCTTTGAGTGTTTTGCCTGCGATGGAGTGTAGGGTTCGCATTTCTGCTACTCTAAGAAGGTTCTTAGTTCTATTGGTATCGGCTCTGACCTCTATCCCATACGTCATGAAGGGACGGACGCATGCCTTGTATATCTTGACTTTACTTTCGGTTAGCATGTATTTGTTCCTTCACATGGTGTCGCCCAAGCAGCCAGCCACGGCTGTCGCTTTGTTGGTTTGTACTCGCACCTCGTCAAATAGGTCACTGTAGCTACAGATCTCTACACCTAGGTAAGTCAATCGCATGACTCGTTCAATAGGTGTGTTATAGATGATCAGTTTTAAATATAAGTCCCGGGTGGACCGAGGACAGGCCCAGGGTATACGAGCGAGGCTGACAAAAGGGCGCCGCTACGCCCTATAATAGCCTCGGGTATGTGGCGGGAACTTCTATGTTCCTTTAAAAAAAAGATGATCAGTTTACATCTGAGCGGCTCTTTTGATATCGTTAAGCATCGTTTAGACCCAAGTCGCATCTTAAAAACCAGCAAAAGTGTTACATTTTGCTGCAAATAATCGTCTTGTTTAAATCTAACGAAGAATATTAAAATTTATAAAGAAATCTCTATTATGAGCATAAAATAGCTCGTTCGAATCTGGTCGTGTCCAGGCTCGAACCCGCATCCCCTGGATCAGGATTCAAGCGTTCTATCCCTTAGCCAGTGCTCCGCAACCGGTGTGCCGTGGCACACCGCTGTGCCGTGAGCCGGATGCAGGGGTGCCGCGGTCAAATACATAATGAAAAAAATATTTTGTTATAATTGGAAGTCGTGAATTGCGAAAGAGTCGACTCTTTCGTAAATCAGCCCAGGAGACGTAGGTGACCTTTTTTTTTTTTTTTTTAGCTCGGATAGCTTTTTAGTGAAAATCTGACGGGATATATTTTGTTGGCGATCTTTTTTTAGGCCATTCGTGAAAAATCGAACATTCGATTTTACCGAATGAGCTAAAAAAAGTCACCAACATCTCTGCTGAGCTGATTAACGCGCACGCCCAGACCGAATTTTAGCTTTAGGTGTGTCGCAGAATTCCAGGAAGAACTTAGGTGTGCCGTAGGCGAGAAATGGTTGCGGAGCACTGCCTTAGACTACCAACTGGATTTTATTGAAATTTCACCGCCCGCCAATGGTGTATTCCCATCAGCAACCCTTTTCTCCCGACTTTTGCCCTTATAACTGGAAAAAATTTTGGTCAACTGCCTTTTGAGTCACGTATCTCGAGGACACGATAAAAGTAATTTTAGGGCTTTGAAAAAACTAATTTCCTCTCGTCCTCGTGGGAAAAATGGTTGACCATATGGGCGGACGTCGTCCTTGAAAACGTACCTTAGAATGACATAGTATTAAAGCATGCAATTAGAGTAAGCATGTAAAAAAAAAATATTGTGATTTAAAATTTCATGGTAGAAGTTAATTGTAAATAATGAAAATATTTTTTTTTTGTAAAAAAAATCACGAGTCGTTCATCTCAATGAAAGGTGATTGTTCTAAAAAGATGGGAGAGTGAATTTTGTTTGGTGAATTTCAAATATTTCAAACTTTTATGACCAATGTTCTACAGGTGAATACGTAAGTTGTGACACTGAGTAACTTCAATACGAAATCTAGTAGTTTTTATTTATGTTACATAGGAATATTATTATCATTCAAACCTAATGTGTATCCTTGATATCTTCTTCTTCGTTCTGTGTCCTGTCAAGTCTCCCCAACGTTGACTATCACCCTCGTAGTGATGACCTAGGGAAAAATATCCAGAGTGGTATCCCCTTGCCTTTTCTGGAAGATTTTCTGTCGGGGTTACCTTCACTTAGCTGGGTGTATCCAGTTTTATGGCCCTGGAATCTCGCCATTCGTCCTCTCTGTATCTGCTATGGCACTAAGAAATATGTGCCACATTGCCCGGGGTTCGCGGGGTCTTTAAAAATACCTCTCATGGACGCTAGAGAGTTGAACTTGGTAGTAGCGTTGCTGTTGTAAATGCAACATGGCACCTTACGACATTTTGTAGAGGCATACTTTCCAGCAAAACATACCCCATCGTAGCCCTACAACCCTTTTCAAATCAAATCAAATCAAATCAGTTTATTAACTCAATAGACATTACAAACAGGAAAATGTTTAAGGCATCTATTAAGTGCAGGTAAAATATTATAAAAATACAACAAAGTACCAGGAACGCATTAGAGATGGTGCGACATTAGGAAGACAAGATACTTTCTAAAGTCAATAGTATTTGCCCCCTGAACGTAATTTCACTAACATGAAAGACGTCGATCTCCGAGGAGACCGCGTTCAGCAGACTAATTGCTCTTCCCACCGGTGTCACCAGAGGCAGATTGGTTCTGGCGGCCGGTAGGTAAAACAACCTGTGCTGTCGCTGTCGGAGATATCTATCAGGGACAAAAAGACCAATGAATGACCAATGAAAAAGATCAAATTTGAATACTTGATGTACAAATAAAAATAAATATACAATATATTTAGAAACTGGTGGTTTGCGAGTGTCATTAGTAAAAGTTACAGGTTAATTCACAGTTATTTATTCAATAAACACAGACACAAGCATTAAGTTAATTGAAATAAATAGAGATGTCCTTCAGAATCCCAATTTCGTTTTCTACATCCCCCCAGAAGACCGCCAAAGAGATGGAGGGATAGCTGGGTGTCTACCTTATAAGAGAGGCTAGCCTGACTGCAGATATACATCAAAGATATCAAATGAGAAGAAGAAGAGATGTGACGCGGTTGCAGACGTCTTTGTGTGAGAGCGTGTCCGTGGCAAGAAAATATGCTCATAGAGACATCCGTGCGCGGAGACGTCCGAGGCCTTAGTTTTCGTCTCCAGGCGGAGTTATGCTGTTACAAGTATAGTAGTTAGTGCAGGCGCAAAAAGTTAGATTGCTATATGAGATTAATCCTCCTACTTCATATATAAATAAAAGGGAATATTCTAGGCCATGAGACAAATTGACTCGTAAATTTTTTATTTAAAAAAAAATCTGTTTATTTTATGATTTTTTGTTTTTTATTATGCATTTTTTATTATGCACTATTTTATCATATGTTTTGTACTAAAAATTTCAAAAAATATTTTAAGAATAATGCAATTTTTTTTTATAACTGAATTAAAAATAAAATTAAAAATACTGAGTGTACACGATGTTTTCATTGTTTATTAAAATATTTTTTTGTATATCATACAACAGGTCATTTGACTCCAATTATTTTCTCAATTTGTTTTAGCTATTATATTTATTCTCATGACTAGTAATCTATCACCATTTTATTGTCATGTGAATTCAACATTAGTCCCAAAACAGTGTGACAATTACATTGCTATCGCCGGGAATCGAACCCGGGACATTCGGTGCATCAGTCATAGTTCTTGTCACCCTAGTCATTATTATATTGTTGGTTATCATTATATGTTCTCAAATTTGAACCTGCAATTATTCACTGTTAAATTAAGAACACTGTTTTAATATCAAAAATTTAGTTTATTTTTTAATTGTTATTTTTGATAAATTGTTTTATGTCCAAATAAGTTGCCTAAATGTTGTTTGTGTGTTATGTCTTATTTGCGTAAAGAAAAAAAATATTTTATGGTCTTGACACGCTTGGCCTTGGAAGGCCATATTCTTATATAGTTAACATGCAAGGTATATAGAATAATATGGTAAGATATTGCGCACGTAGCATGCTATCCCTTTCTAATAATTTGCTGTCAAGTGACGTCATGTGGTGAACTCGAAATCGAAACGAAACTATAAACAAACCTAAATAACTATAAACAAGCTAAATCAAATGGAGTTGATTTGCCATATCCAGTTAAAAATCTTTTTTATCGATGTAAAATGTTTTTCAAAATAAGAACAATGAACTTAAAGCTCATTGAAGATGCTAACTCTAAAAAAAGAAAAATAAAAAAAACAATAACTTAAATAAAGAAAACGATTTGTCATAATTTATTTAATACAATTACAAAAACTTCTTTTAATTATACGTAATAAATAAACAAAGAAAAATTCCATACCCAATGTATAAATATATACTCAACTCATACTACACAACCTAATGCTTGGGTCTCCACGTGACGTAGCTGCGCAGTAGATGTCAAAAATAAAACGCGGAATATCTTACCATATTTATTCTATATACCTTGGTTAACATGTCACAGTCTTAAAATAAAAACAACGTTCTGGGCAATAGACTGCTCAATTATATTTATTTATTAACAACAACAACAACAACAAACCATCACGCCGTTTCTCCTCAGGGGCAGGCAGAGAGAATGGACCGCCACACTACTCTATCCTGGCACACCTCTCTAGCTTCCTCCACATTCATACATCGAGTCATACACGCACGTCGATTCTTCCGGCTTCAGACATGACCAACCTTTGATGTTTGATTAATTTGGTAATGCCACGTTTTCCTCGGTCTACCTCGACTCCTTACTCCATTTACATCGTTAACGTATACTTTTTTAACCATTCTTTCTTCACCCATGCGCTCCATATGTCCGAACCAACGTAGCTAACCTATCATAATTTTGTTCATAATACCTTCTTTCACTCTACATTTCTTCCTAATATCAGCATTTGAGATTCTGTCGTACGTCGTTCTACCACACATACGTCTTAGGGACCTCATCTCTACCGCATTTATTCTGCTTTCATCCTTCTTCTGCCAGTTCTATGCTTCGCTTCCATACATAAGGGTTAGGACCAGAACTCCATTTTCGCTTTCATTGATAAATTCTTGTTTCCAATAACTACTTTTAAAGCTCCATTCACATTGCTACCCGCACTAACCCTTCTTTCAACATCACTGTCCGTTCGGCCATCCGCTGTGAACATGCTACCTAAATACACAAATTCCCTCAACTGTTCCAAGTTCTCTTCATTTACACTTATATTACATACTGTCATTTGCTCTTCCCTTTCAAAAACTAACACCTTTGACTTTCCGACATTCATCATTTAATCGTTCGACTTGCATACCTCATACATTCTCGACACCAAGACTTGTGATTCGTCCGCACTATCCGCAACGAGAACGGCATCGCCCGCGTAAAGCAGACAGTTTACAAACAGATCACTCATCTTAGCACCAGCATTTATACCTTTAAGTTCTTTAGGTTAATAAGTTTATTTATTAAAATATTGATATATCTATTTCAGTTCAAATTCAAAAAGTGTTATTAAAAAAATCAGTTGAAAAAATGGAAAAAAAAGAAAAAAGAAAACCAATCATTATCAGTTCAAGAAAATTTAATACAAAAAAAAAAGAAAACAAAAACCAATCAATAACAGTTCAAGAAAATGTAAGCCAATAATTTTATTTTAACATCTGTCAATACTGACCACATTTATAAAAATATTTTTTTTATTTTTTTAAATATTTATATTTATATAAGATCACCGATGACCGGCTAGTTAGTCCTAAATGTGAGTGTTGTAAACTAAGCATATAAAAAAAGAAACATCAATTCAAGAAAATATATTATAAAATAAAATGTTAACCGATCAAAACCAGTTCAGGAGAAAAATAAATAAATAAACCAATCAATATCAGTTCAAGAATATCAAAAAAAATGATATTTTCATTTGAAATTCTTGGTAGAAGATCATTTTAAATAATGAAAAAATAAAATTAATACAAAATGTCTTTATTATTTTATATTTAGTGGGCTTCACTGGTTTCGGCAGCTTGCTGCCATCTTTTGGCCGAAAATTGTCCATTGGCGACCTTCGTGGCAGAATGGTAATACTGAAGGTTCCGGGTTCGATTCCCAGCCCTGACAGTGTGATTGTCTCACTGTCTTTGGTCTGGTGTAGAATTCTCGTGACAATAAAATAGCTTAGCTACCTATCACATGTCACGAGAATCAATATATCAGCTAATAACATATGTATACAAAAAAAAGAAAGAAACTACGAGTGATCCAATGAACCATGATAAGATTCATGTTAGGTATAAGCCTAAGAGACAGAATCAGAAACGATAAGGTGAGAGAAAACATAATTAGGCTTATAAATCCACAAATTGGTCTAAAAAACAAGGGTCACTGACATCATCCACGGAGTAGCGACTCTGAAGTGGCAGTGGGCAGGTCTAGTAGCCACAAGCTTGGCCAAAAAATTACAAGATGGCTCTGACTTGGAAACCGTGGACGGCAAAGAGAATTGCAGGGCAACCGCAGCTACGGCGAAATAACCTGGATGTAGTCTGTACAAACAATTTTTAGAAATAAGCCGACCGAAGAATTAAGTTGGGTTGGGCGGCCTTTGGGAAATTACGTCATGTTCTCACTTCCAAAATACCACAAAGCCTCAAGACTAAAGTCTTCAACCAGTGCGTTTTGCCAGTCATGACGTACGGAGCCGAGACGTGGACATTGGCAAAAGGTCTAGTCTATAGATTCAAGGTTGCCCAGCGCGCCATGGAAAGAGCCATGCTTGGAATAACCTTGAGGGACAGATTTAGAAACGAATTTATTCGACCACAAACCAAGATGACTGAGATGGCTCTACGGATAGGCGGGCTGAAGTGGCGGTGGGCTGGCCATATCTGTCGGAGAACCGACAGCCGATGGGGAAGACGGGTTCTGGAGTGGAGACCGCGTACAGGATTCCGTAGAGTTGGACGTCCCCTTGCCCGCTGGATCGACGATCTGAAGAGGATTGTTGACATGGTTGGATGGGAGCAGTAATGGATAGGGGGCGGTGGCGGGTTTCGGGAGAGGCCTATATTCAGCAATGGATGATAGACGGCTGTAATGATGGGTCTGTACAAGACAGAGAGACGCGGAAACGAATGGAGTAGACCTCTGTTCACTAGTGGACGGGTATATATAAAGAAGAAAAAGATAAAAGAGATATCAAAGAGAGCCGAATTCATTAATCTGTAACATGTTGAGCGTATATTCAAACAGTTTCTTTTGTTCAGGTTCGTTTTTTGAATAGCTCGTTGTCCAATACGGCCAACAGTCGCTTAAGAATTCCCCCTTTTTCCCCTCCAGACCTTTGGATAGGCAGCTGTACAGGACGCTGATGCCAGCTTCCTCGGGAGACTTCATCAGTCTCCTCATGAAAAAAAATATTTTATGGTTCGTGATATTTGCAGTCATCTGCGTATCCACTACTCCGGGGTGAAGAACAAAGCATCTGATAGGAATGCGTTGAGATTCGAAATCTTTATCAAGATACCTTGCGAACATCAGCTGAAATAAAAATATTCCTCTTCATTATCAGTTTTCAATTACGTTTTGAAATTATATTTCTTTTGGCTAGTTTAGATGGTAAAATTTAGAGAATATTTGATAATGGCTTAGCAAGACAAAACATATTATTATTATATAATAAAACTTCTAGAAAACAAACGTTTTCAATCGTATTTATTATTTTTTTATTTAATGTATTTTTAAAAAACCCAATTGTGTTGCATCTTCGTCTGTATTGAGATACAATCAAATCATAAAAATTATAATAATTATTATTCTTCTCAGTTGTATTCAGTATGATTGAGGGTTGTGTCCATCCTCTAAACTGTTGACCATGGCACGCCATGCGCTCCTGTCACCCGTCAGTCTCCAGGCTGCAGCTAAGGATAGACCAGTCAAATCCCTGATTTGATCGGACCAGCGACTCGGTGGTCGTCCATGTAGTCGCCTTCTCTCCACTTGGCCCATGATGATGAGCTTTTCATGTTGCTTTTCAAGTGGATTAAACAAAGTTTTTCAATTTCCTAAGAATAATATATTAACGTATGGGATGGAAACTGTGACCCTCACCAAGAGAAATGTAGAAAGTTTGAGAGTCACGCAGCGTTCCATGGAAAGACATATGCTCGGCGTCAGTCTCCGAGATAGAATCAGAAATGAGAAGATTAGGCGCCGAACAAAAATAACCGACATCATGGAACGACTAGCGAGACTGATGTGGCAATGGGCGGGTCATGTGGCGAGACAGAGTGAGGATAGATGGACCCAGAAAATAATAAGGTGGAGACCATGGGAGAATAAGAGAAACGTCGGCAGGCCGCAAAAAAGGTGGGCCGACGACATTGCTGCCGTGGGGGGGAAATGTGGCTACGGCTGGCAGGAGATAGAGACGAGTGGAAGGGAAGGGAGGAGGTCTATGTCCAGCAGTGGACCGATAGGGGCTGACGAAGAAGAAGAAGAAGAAGAAGAATATATAGATTGATTAAAAAGCGAGGGAGAGAATTTCAAATTAGTTTTTAACTCACCTGTGCCAATTTGGACTGAGCATATGCTAATTCGGAATAATACTCCTTTTTGGAATGTATGTCTTTATACATTATCTGGCCTATATTTACAGCGCAAGAACTGACATTCACAATTCTCGAGCAAAACTCGCCATGCTTCCCAGCCAGTTTAAGGTTATCCAGCAAGAGGTGCGTGAGAAGAAAATGGCCGACGTAGTTTACAGCCAAGTGTATTTCAAAGCCATCTTCGGTAAGCCCTTGCGGGACGTCATGGACCCCTGCATTGTTCACAAGCAGATGTATTTCCTTGTGTCCTTTTTTCACTGCGTCTGCAAAGCTTCTCACAGAAGACATGGAGGATAAATCTAACTTCAAAAACTCCACAGTTCCAGGATAGTTTCCATTTTTTATTTCTTCCTCAAGGACTCTACACGATGCTGTATTTATGTCACCAACTATAACGTGCATTCCGCATTTGACGAGTCTTCTGACGACGGTCGCGCCTAGCCCGTTTCCTCCTCCTGTGACGACAGACGTGAATCCTTTTCTATCGGGGTACGAGTTTATTTTGTTGTTTGATTTCAGCAACATCGTCGACATTATTGCAATGAATCCATGGACCAAGCTTATTAAAAAGTAATAGTAACTTTTAATGTAATGTATCATTTTTATTATTGATATATATATATACATATATAATGTTTTGTTGTTGAAACCGAACATCCGTTTACTCGATCCGGTATTCCTAGAAAAATCGTAAGAGAACGGTAATATTTTATATGTGAATGACTCGAATAAGTTGAACATCATCAAATCAAATCAAATCAGTTTATTTACTCAAAAGACATTACAAACAGCATAAATGTTTAAGGCATCTATTGAGTACAGGTAAGCTATTATACACATACAACATAATACCAGAAACGCATTAGTGATGGTTCGACATTAGGAAGACAAGTTACTTTACAAAGTCAAGAGTATTTGTCCCCTGGACCTATTTTCACTAACATGAAAGTCGTCGATCTCCGAGGAGACCGCGCTCAGCAGACTAATTACTCTTCCCACCGGTGTCAGCAGAGGCAGATTGGTTCTGGCGACTGGTAGGTAAATAATCTGTGCTGTCGCTGTCGAGGATATCTATTGGGGACAAAAAGACCCACATCCTCCAGTACGGCCGAGTTCTCGAAATATCTCCTAATTAATCTAAAGAAATGGGTTATTAGATGTTTATCTCTTCGAAGCTTGGTTCCAAGCATTCCCAAAAGAAATGCCGTGGGATAGAGCCACGGATAACTACCATACTCCCTCATGTAGAGATACCTCAGAATTTTTTTCTGAACCCTCTCTAGCATAACGGAATATCTCGCTTCGTGAGGACTCCATATCACAGAATCACTTTCGAGTCTGCTCCGAACCAATGCGTTGTATAGGACTCTGAGCACATTGGGATCTCTGAAAACTCTTCCGGTCCGGACGATGAACCCCGACATCCTCAGTGCAATGCCACAAATCCTCTCGATATGTGCACGAAAAGTCAGCCTTCTCTCATAGATGATTCCGAGATCCTTCATCGTAGATACATGTGCCAGTTGCTGGTTGTTCATTGTGTATCTATGATATACAGTTCTCAATGCTCTAGTAAAAGATAGCAAACGCATTTAGAGACATTGAATTGCATTTGATTACTGTGACTCCAGTTAACAATATTATTGATGTCCGACTGGAGACGAATACAGTCTTTATGTAAAAATTTTAACAACAGAACTTTTTATTTATTTAGAAAAAGCTTAGAAAATTAATGATGAATGCTTTTTAAGGTTTAAGTTAAGTGCGCTACTTTTTTAATAAAAAAAAATAAAAAAAGTACATAAAACTCCCCATATTCAGACCCAAGTTCCGGTTGAGGATTTCCATGGTTTCCTCAACAGTAAGGCGAGTATTGGAACATACGAGGGTTGTCCGTAAAATAAGTTTCCCTGATTGCCACGGGCTCGCGGATCGCTGTTACGTGCAATCCGGCAACACTGGATCGTAGCTTGGTCTTTTCCCTCCACATCCTCACCCAGCCAAACTCGCTGCAACGCTCAGTGTCGGTTTGGCAGCTGTAAAGAATGGAGCTCCCGATCGCATCGTGATACGTTTTTTGTGTGCCAAAGGCCATTCGGCGACGGAAAATCATTCTCAACTGACAAAAGTGTATGGAAAAATGTGCATGAGTGTTTAAATGATGCACTAGTGGTGCAAAGAATTCAAAGAAGGGCGCACAGACGTCCATGACGAACAGCGGTCCGGACGGCCATCGGTCAGTGACGAAACGATTGCGAAAGTGGAAGCGGCAATGCTGGCAGATCGAAGACTGACGGTTCGGGAGCTTATCGAGATGATCCCAGATGTCAGCAAGACAACTATAGACGAGATCCTAACAGAACATTTAGGTGATTCTAAGGTTTGTGCAATGTGGGTGCCCCCACCGCGCTCATTGAGAAATTCGGATGGGAGATCGTCCTACACCCACCATACAGTCCGGACTTGGCCCCTAACGACTACCATCTCTTCCCTGATTTAAAGTAACACCTCGGTGGAACGCATTTTGCAAACGAAGAGGAGCTGAAATATGAGGTTCTGAGCTACCTTCACGGCCTGGCGGGAGACTTCTATGACCAGGGAATCAAAAAGATTGTGATCCGGATAAAAAAGTGCGTCGAAGTCAACGGGGACTATTTAAAAAAATAGCTGAAAATCTAAGCTTTCCAATGATGTATTGTTCGTTGTAAATAAAAATGGTTTTCATTGTGAAAAAAATTAGGGAAACTTATTTTACGGACAAACCTCGTGTATATATCGCACCGTGAGTGTAAAACCGAAACAAGTGCAAATATACAGTTTGGAGATATGGGAGTTTAAAGACTTCGTATTGCTTCGAAAAACTGTTTTTTTTAATAAACCAACGATTTTCAGTGTAAAGTAATATACCTTGAAATCGAAAATCATTGGTTTATTTTAAAAAAAAACAGTTTTTCCAAGCAATATGAAGTCTTTAAACTCCCTTATCTCCAAACTGTATATTTGCACTTGTTTCGGTTTTACACTCACGGTGCGATATAAAGATAGCCCACGGACCCCAGATCTTCGCTGAGTCAGCTCTGTACAGTTTAAATACATATTCTTCTCTTCTTCTTTTTGTCCTGTCACACCTCAACAAGTCACTAGGCGCAAATGGCAGTGGATCGGTCACACTCTGAGACGGAACCCAGCCTGCATCGCTCAGGGCGCACTAGACTGGTCCCCTATGGGGGGAAAGAGAAAGCGAGGCAGACCTAGAGCCACCTGGAGAAGAACCTTGCAGGACGAGGTTAAGGCAGCAGGTCTCACTTGGGACGATGTTAAACATCAGGCATGCGATAGAGTCGGGTGGAGAAGATTCCTTTGAAATACATATTAAAGAAAGAAATTTATAAAAAACTCGTCCTTGAGATGGGGCGAACTGTACAGAGCTGCGAGGGTCAAATATTACGCTTTACACGGATTAATTAAATCGCTATACACGGAAAGCCCTGCTAGTGTCAGAGTAAATGGAGATCTTGCAGCCTGGTTTGATATCAATAAAGGTGTCAAACAGGGTTGCGTAATGTCCCCGTGGTTATTTAATCTGTATGAAAGAGCTGAAAGGGTTAGTTAGTTAGTTAGTTAGGGTCAAATATTTTAATTAAAACCAATAAAAGAAAAAAAACTGTAATTGGCACCCTGTCTTTGGTCTGGTGAAGAAATCACGTGATATTGCCTTTGACAGCACATAAAATATAATAAAACTTCTAGAAGACAGACGTTTTCTTTTTTATTAATAATGTTCAAGAAACAATAAATAAAAAGCATACCTGATTATTATAACGAGAATCCTTATTTCGAAGCCAGTTATAAGGCTCGCAGAATATGAGTGACTGAATGAAAGTTATTTGAATTTATTTATTTAAAATTATTTTACGATTATTGTTAAAACATTTAATGTTCTAAATTTATATCTATAATATGCACAGTTTATTGTTTAAAAAAAAATCTACGAAAGAAAATAAGTATTCATGATAAATACTAAGCCTAATAAAATTCATAATTTCTGTACTGTTCTTTAACTAACTAACTAACTAACCATCACGCCGTCTCCCCGAAGGGGTAGGCAGAAAGAATGGACTGCCACACTTTTCTTTCCTGACATATTGCTCTGGCTTCCTCAACATTCATACATCGTGTCATGCACGCGCGTCGATTTCTCTGACTCCTCACATGGCCGACATTCAATATTTGATTTATTTGATCGTGCCACGTTTTCCTCGGTTTTCCACTATTTCTGGTTCACATAAATTATTTCACACATTCGTCTGAGAGATCACATTTCTACTGCATTTATTCTACTTTCATCTTTCTTTTGCCAGTTCCATGCTTCGCTTCCATACATAAGGGTCGGTGGAAGAACACCATTGTGCACTGCCATTCTAGCTTTTTTGGATGTTCACAGCGGATGGCCGAACGGATGTTGAAAGAAGGTTTGGTGCGAGTAACAAAGTGAATGGAGCTTTAAAAGTAGTTATTGGAAACAAGAATTTATCAATGAAAGCGAAAATGGCCGTTCACAATGGAGTTCTGGTCCCAACCCTTATGTACGGAAGCGAAGCATGGAACTGGCCGAAGAAGGATGAGAGCAGAATTAATGCGGCAGAGATGAGGTCAAATTATGAAAGGATCGCTACGTTGGTTCGGACATATAGAGCGAATGGGTGAAGAAAGAATGGTTAAAAAAGTATACGTTAACGATGTAAATGGAGTAAGGAGTCGAGGTAGACCGAGGAAAACATGCCATGATCAAATTAATCAAACATTAAAGGTTGGTCATGTCAGAAGCCGGAAGAATCGACGTGCGTGTATGACTCGATGTATGAATGTGGAGGAAGCTAGAGAGGTGTGCCAGGATAGAGTAGTGTGACGGTCCATTCTCTCTGCCTACCCCTGCGGGGAAACGGCGTGATGGTTTGTTTGTTTGTTTTGTTTTGACTATAAAGAAGGCACTTAAAACGATAGCAGGTAAGACACCGAGAGATCACGCGAAGAACACCACAATTAGAGAGGTATGTGAGGAGAATACTTATTCTTCTTCTTCTTTTAATAGATCTGACGATCTGTGACACAGAAATCATGTTTCGTCGGATGATGAGGTCCAGTTTCCATCTCTTAGGCGGTCTCCCAGGTGGGCGGTGTCCGGAGGGGATTTCACAAGCGGCTGTATAAGCAAGTATGTCACGATCAATTCGGGCTACATGGTCCCTGCAGTATCTTCTTCTGGATCTGCTCCACTGAACGATATCCTATATTTCGCAAGTTTTACTTATGTCTACGTTGCGGACACGATCTCGGAGAGTTTTTCCAGTAATTGATCATAGGACCTTCATCTTCGATGTTCTTAGTAGTCCCTTGGTTTTTTTTTATGTACCTACACAACAGGTCGTTTCGACCCAATTACTGCATATATTTTTTTAAATTTTTTTAAGCTATTATATTGATTCTCGTGACATGTGATAGGTAGCCAATCACGTGAATTCTACACCAGACTAAAGGCAGTGTGACAATCACACTGCCATCGCTGGGAATCGAACCCAGGACCTTCGACATGGAAGTCAGAGCTCGTAACCACTCTGCCACGAAGGTCGTCGGTAAATTGATCTTAGGACCTTCATTTCCGATGTTCTTTGTAGTCCCTTGTTTCGCAAAGTGTCGGCCCGCGTCTCTACAGCGTACGTCATGATAGATCACACACATATTTAATAACTTCTAATCTTGCTTTCGATATGTGCTTGTTCTTCCAGACCAGATTCTTCAGACATCCTGACAGGGCAGAGGCTTTACTGACTTGTTCTCGTACTTCGGTATAAAGGTCATTTTGGCTGCAGATCTCTACTCCCAGATATCTGAAACTCATTATTTGCTCCACAGGTGTATCATCAACAGTCAGCTTACATCTTGTATATTGCCTTAATATAGTGAGATTTGAACACGTTTGTTGATTTTTCCGCCTTTTAGTAATTGAATAATTTGATAAGGCCGTATTTCCCTTGTCCTTCTATGACTTTTCATTCCATTTACATTACATTATTTTAAACTATAATATTTTTTTTATATACAACAGGTAGTCTGAACACAATTATTGTATACAATTTGTTTTTAGCTACTATATTGATTCTCATGTTATGTGGTAGGTAGCTAATATATCGCCATTTTATTGTCACGTTAATTTTACACCAGACAAAAGACAGTGTGGCAAACACACTGTCATCGACGGGCATCGAATCTAGGACCTTCAGTATGACAGTCAGAGCTCTAGCTACTCTTCCAAACAATCTAAGTAACCTTTCACAATTTTATTTAGGGCTAATTTATCTTCCTAACGTTCATTTCTCACATCTTCGTTCGGAATTCTATCATTTATTGTTTTTTCCGCAAAATTTTGTTCACAGCAAATATCTAATAACTCCTGTTATATGAAATTTTTGTAAGCTGTTTTTAACACAAATGAAAAAAGAGGAATATTTATATAAGTATATTAGTTAATAAATGTAAAAAATATATATTTATGACCACGCATAAAATTATTCTTACAATATTGATGTAATCTGCTTACTTCATAACTTTAACTATTTTTGTAAAAACTGTTAAATACTTTATAAAAAAAGGTCAATATCTATGTAAATTATATAAATATTGAGTATTTTTAACGATAAAAGTCATTAAATACTTAAATATTTTTAAGAAACACATTCATATGTGGGTGTGGAGATATCTAGTTGCAGTGACCTATATAATGAAGTTAAAAAACAGACTGATAAAGCTGCAGTTATCTCCGGATGTCTAAAGGACACTGTCTGGGACAATTAGCATATGCTAGTTAGAATTTAAAAAACATGCATCAGGCCCATAATGACATACGGAATCGAAGCAGGAGCAAACACTGTCAGAACCAAACATCTCTTAAGAGTAGCAGAAAAGAGAACATTGCGCCTTATTGTAGGGAAAACCCTTAGGATACCCAATGAAGAAATTCGCAAATCCTGCAAAATTGAAGACATAGTGAGATGGAGCAGGCAAAGAAGACGATTCTGGAGGGACCACATCAAGAGAATGGATCCAGCAAGAATCCCTAATAACGTGATGCACGAGACTCCAGAGTGCCGTCGACCACCAAAGAAATGGAGAGAAACAGTCACAGGAAGAAAGTTGATATCCTGCATAAACAGATCGCAAGATCTATAAACAGAAGATGAAGACGAATAAGACATACGAATGTCATTTTTGTCTCTTCTCCTTTTGGTCTCGTGTCAGGTCCCCCCAACGTTGGCGACCACTGTCCTGCGCCACTTTGAACAGATTCTAAACTCCTGTCCATTATTTTATGTTCTGCAGACAGAACAACTACCTTCTACCAACTACCTGTCTTTTATATATACTGTTTTTTTTTTAATTATTTCTGCTCTTTCTAAAACCTGTCCTCCATCCATCCCATCCCAATTTATTCATTGTTCCTTAACATTTTCCCGCCTCTCTCATATGGTACACTATCTTCTTCCTGTTTTAAAATTTAGTTTGTTATATATTTGTCCTATTGTGTATTGTGTATTAATGGGTGTTTTATGTCATTTTATGTGTTTTTTACTAATTTAAGGTGTGCTTTATATAATATTTACTTCTGGTTTTATTTAATAATAAAGAGATGTGAGGCCGCGCGGGAGATATATAAGGTTAAAAGAATAGATTAAATGTGGTCCTTCATCCTTTTGATTGATGACAAGGAAAGGCTAAATTAAATTAACGTTAGTCCCGGATGGACAAGGAACAGGCCTAGACAGTGCAGCGAGACTGACGAAAGGGCGTCGCTGCGTCTTATAACAGTCTCGGGTGGTGGTGGGAACCTTATATAACTACCCAACGTCCCTCTATTTTACCCATTAATATCAGTCGAAGGAGGCGGTATTTTTCTCCCTTTAGCACATGCCCAAATATAATATGAGACCTTTCTTACTTTCACAGTCAGTCAGTCAACCCTACCAGTCAACGATGTACGTAGCATTCTGCGGTTTATCCACATCTCGAACGCCTCCAACCAGTTCATTACATTCACATTTAGAGTCCAGGTTTCGCAGCCATATAGTAGAACATACCATATATAGCACTAAATCAATATTTGTCGGAGTTTCAAGTTAAGATTATCGTTGCAAAAGAAGGTTCTCATTTTATTAAATACAGCTCGTGCAACTTCAATTCTGCATTTTATTTCAATGTCCGGGTCAAACGCTTTAGTGATAATTCTGCCAAGGTTTCCAATTGATCGACCATTTCAACATTCGCAGCATTCAGTTGCAGAGTGGATGTAGAATAATTAATTCATAGGAGTTCTTGAAGGTCGGGTATCTTCTTCTTCTTCTTCCTCAGCCTATTCCCGTCCACTCCTGAACAAAGGCCTCCTCCGTTCGCTTATATGTCACTCTGTCTTGTATAGACTGCATCCAGGTTATTCCGACATGTCTGTTTAGATCATCCTTCCACCGTAGTTGCGGTCGCCCTGCACTTCTCTTTGCCGTCCACGGTCTCCAAGTCAGCAGTCTTCTTGTCCACTTTTCGTCTTGCCGTCCAGTGTATACGCAAAATTCGCCAAGTGTTTTCAGCTAATAGACAAAGGTCTTCATCATCATCTTCCACGCTACTCTGCCTCTACGGGACTGAAAGCCGTACATAAACCATTCGTCAATTCTTATTTACGCATTTAAAACCCGTTACTTTTTTTTCTTCTTTTCAGCCAATTTCACTTCACTGTAGGCTATCTGTATGCCTCTTCTGTTGTTCCAAGACCTCGACTTCAGGATCATAGGTGCCCACCTAAGCTCATCCTGTCTCGTCAAATGTCCCTCCCACTGCCATTTTAGTTTTGATGTTCTTTCTGCAATATCAGTAACCTATGAACTGCGCCCTGAGCGATTCAGGCTGGGTTCCGTCTCAGGGTATCATCGATCCACAGCCATTTTTATATAGCGACTAGTTCTTTGATACATATCAAATATCAAATTTATTGTTTCTTAAACGATGATAGAAAACTCCAAATTAAATAATTAATACGAAAAAAAAAAATATTATAAACAAACATTTGATAATGCCTTAGAAGGGCGAAACATGTCATTCCCATAACATATAATAAAACTTATATAAAACTGACGTTTTCATTCATATTAATTAGTAAGTGTTTAATAAATACGAATGAAAACGTCAATTTTCTAAAAGTTTTCTTATATTTTACGGGAATGACATGTTTCGCCCTTCTAAGGCATTATCAAATGTGACGAAACTTCAACTCAATTCAATAGAGCAGAAAATGGTAATTAACGAACATTAATGTGACTTTATACATTTTAAAAAAAAAATTTTGAGTAGGTCCAGAAGTATTGGAAAGTGTTTCTTGGAACTCGTTTATAAATTTTACGACAATGGTTACAAAGATAGTGGATACTAAGGAACTCTTAGACGAATGTGTGGATACTCTGTGTATGATAGAATGTCGAATGAAAATATAAGAAGTGAATACGGTGCGAATGATGGTGATATGAACAGAATAAAGAAAGGATCATAAAGATGGTTTGGACACCCTAGAACGGACGGGCCTGATTTTACCCTAGAACGGACGGGCTGGGTCTGTGAGACCCAGACATTTCCCACAGACCCAGACCCAGGTCCTTACATATGAAATTGGCGTTTTGCCGTACTGGCAATTTTGGTCTCAAATATCTTCTCTTTGGTTAGGAATTCCAAATTCAAATTTATACAGCTATTTACTCCAGTATTTGTGTTTCGAAAATTATAATTCATTTGTTTTTTCCTCAATTTTTTTTTCTTTGCGTCACTCAGTTTACAAAATGGAAAACTTGAAATATCGCGTTATTTACGAGTACGAGTTCCACCGTGGCACCAGTGCTGCAGAAACGGCTCAAAGGATTAATGATGTGTATGGCGACGGTGCCGCAAAAGAAAACACAGAGCGTTTTTGGTTCCAACGTTTTCGTTCTGGAAATTTCGACCTGCAGAACAAGCTCCGTGGACGGCCGGAGACCAAAGTTGATAATGAAGAATTGAAGGCTATTGTGGAAGCGGATCCATCGCAAACCACGTCCGAGTTAGTTGCAGGCTGCGGTGTTAGTAATAAAACTGTTTTAATCCACTTGAAGCAAATTGGGAAGGTGAAAAAGCTTGAAAGGTGGGTACCTCACGAATTGAGTGAAGCAAATCAACAAACGCGCGTTGACTGCTGCGTTGCATTACTCAACCGGCACAATAATGAAGGGATTTTGAATCGAATCATTACCTGTGATGAAAAGTGGATCCTGTATGATAATCGGAAGCGCTCGTCGCAATGGCTGAACCCTGCCGAACCAGCCAAACCATCCCCCAAGCGATAATTGACTCCAAAAAAGTTACTTGTGAGCGTTTGGTGGACTAGTGCTGGTGTCGTTCACTACAGCTTTCTTAAATCTGGCCAGACGATTACGGCAGATGTCTATTGTCAGCAACTGCAAACCATGATGGAAAAGCTAGCTGCTAAACAACCGAGGCTGGTTAATCGCTCTAGGCCACTGCTGCTTCATGATAACGCTAGACCACACACTGCACAACAGACGGCTACCAAATTAGAAGAGCTTCAATTGGAATGTCTAAGACATCCACCGTACTTTCCGGACCTTGCCCCAACAGATTACTATTTTTTATGAAATTTGGATAACTTCTTGCAAGCGAAAAAATTCAACTCCGATGGGGCAGTCCAAACCGACTTCAAAGATTTTATTGATTCCCGTCCGAATGTTTTTTTTAGTAAAGGGATCGATGAACTACCTATGAGATGGCAAAAGTGCATAGATAGCAATGGTACATACTTTGATTAAATAAATTTATTATATTAAAAGAAAATCAACTTTATGTTCCTTACATACAAAACGCCAATTTCATATGTAAGGACCTAATATAAGGTTAGATTCAAGGTCATGGGCGTTGCAGACCGCCATTTTTCTGAGTACCTTCCTAAAAGAGTCCACAGAATGCTCTGGTGTTGCATATTTGTCAACTCAACTCTCAGTCATCAGTTATCACGCGTTTGAATATCTTGTGGGCCTGTCAGACCCGGCCCGTCCGCTCACGTGACTTTTTTTGACATAGCTGTATTTGTGTTCTAGGGCGGTTTTTTATTTTTGCTTGTACTCATTTTAATACTATTGACAATTTTAAACAAGTATATAGGATTGAGGAAGAATAAGCCTGATATACCTCCAAGCTTTCTTCCAAAATCAACAAGGGAACGACATTCAAGCATTTTTGGTTTTCAAGAATATTTGACGATAGTATCTTATGTACCCAAGAGAAACAAGTGATATTTTGCTGTCATCCATGCACAACGACAGTGAAATTGACCCTTCTACTGGTGAAAAGAAGAAGCCCAGCATAATAACATATTACAATTCAACTAAGGGAGGGGTCGACGTAGCTGATGCTATGTGTGCTGAAGCGCCGCAAGATGAACAAGATGTTGGCCATTTACTTTGTTTTTTGCCGCAATCAATATAACTGCTCTAAATACATTCATTGTGTTCAAGACAAATGAACAGTCCATCAGCAGGCGTGATTTTCTCAAGGACTTGTCGAAACAGATGCTGCAACCTTACTTGACCGTGCGAGCTCAGCAAAACAACCTACCACGAGAGATTCGTCAGTTAGCAACTAAGTTTTCTGAATATGAAACTCAACCTTAAGACGACCCTGCTCCAGGAAAACGTGGAAGATGCTCCCAGTGTAAAAACAGCAAAACGAAGTACTTTTGCAGAGAGTGTCAAATTTGGTTATGTCTAAACCACAGAGAAATGTTGTGTAGCGATTGCTATAAATATTTAGTTATTGGACATCTTGAAAAACATTATTTAACTAATTCTTAATATTTTTCCGTTAACATCATTCTTGTATATAGTATGTAAAATCAATCCCAATCAAATTTCAAAATTTATAACACATTCATGTAATTTTAAAGAAATCAATCTAATTTTTTGACTCAAATATCAAGACTATTTAAATTATTTATACCATTGTTTGTGAGCAATATTATTTTGTTAAAATAGTGTTATACTACTGAAAACATTCCTAGATTTGATAGGAAAAACCTGTTTGGATCGATAAAAATAATTTGAAATATTTTAAAGATTTTTTATTTTTGGGTCTGTCAGGCCCAGCCCGTTCACTTACGTGACTTTTTTTGCCCGTCCGTTCTAGAGTTAAATGGAACTAAAAATAGAGGAAGATCGAACAAAAAGTGGCACGATCAAATAAATCAAAGATTTAATGTCGGCCACGTGAGGAGTCAGAGAGAATGTTGAGGGAGCGAGAAAAATGTCAGAAAAGAAAAGTGTGGCAGTCCATTATTTCTGCCTACCCCTTTGGGGAGACGGCGTTATGGTTAATTAGTTGTAGTTTAGATTTAAATTATTAAAAGTCAACTGTGTTATTCTTATTAGTACCGTATAAGTTCTCTTAATGTATAATATGGTGGATATAACGTATACGTCTACTGCGAAACCTCTTTTCATCCAAACCGTGTCGTTGATCGATCTACGTAATATATTTAAAGGCCTTCAACCTCGTCACTGTCACGTGAACAACATTTCACGCATTCATTTCAGTGGGGGCCTTAAAAATTTCCGTTAACCGATATTTCCGGTAATAATAATTTCAAAGGTCGCCAAAGGACTTTTATGAGCTTACTTAACCCTTTACCGCATGTCGTTCCATATTTGGAACATTCGACTTTTATCGCCAAAGATAACTATTACTGGCATCTGCGTATTATTTTTTTAAATAATTCCATACTGTAGAGTCTGTTTTATCATAAAACATACACTAGCGCTATCGTGGAGCATTCTGATAACTTTAAACACGTTAGTAAACTGTCAGATCCGCCATTTGGCGAGCGAGAGTGGTTGTGGTTTTTCGTTGCGTGATTTTGTCAGTTTTTCTCCCAGAAAAAAAAGAAAAAGGATGATTTTTTAGTTTAAAATGGATCCTCAACACTTTAATAACAAAAAAAATTAAGTAACGACATGTACATCATATATAATATATTTCATTAACTAAACTTTGTGCCATATTTGGAACACTATGCAGTCACGACATTTTCGATGTGCCATATAAAAAAAGAAACATCAATCAATATCAATTCAAGAAAATATATTATAAAATAAAATGTTAACCGATCAAAACCAGTTCAGGAGAAAAATAAATAAATAAACCAATCAATATCAGTTCAAGAATATCAAAAAAATGATATTTTCATTTGAAATTCTTGGTAGAAGATCATTTTAAATAATGAAAAAATAAAATTAATACAAAATGTCTTTATTATTTTATATTTAGTGGGCTTCACTGGTTTCGGCAGCTTGCTGCCATCTTTTGGCCGAAAATTGTCCATTGGCGACCTTCGTGGCAGAATGGTAATACCGAAGATTCCGGGTTCGATTCCCAGCCCTGACAGTGTGATTGTCTCACTGTCTTTGGTCTGGTGTAGAATTCTCGTGACAATAAAATAGCTTAGCTACCTATCACATGTCACGAGAATCAATATATCAGCTAATAACATATGTACGAGGTCTGTTCAAAAAGTATCGCGAATTTTGAATTTCCGCTGGCTACGTATATTTGATTTTTTATTTTTTTGTAGCGTTATGTTGGTACTCATGTCCCTTACTTATGCTGACAAGGTCGGCCATTTTGAATGTTTAGTTAATTTTTGACAGCTGTTTTGCTTGGATGTGTTTTGGCTCGTCTTCGATTTTTGCCTATTCCAAAAAATGGATCAAAGAATCTGTATCAAATTTTGTGTGAAAAACAAAATAAAGTGCGCGGACGCATTTCGAATGTTGACTGTGGCATATGGTGAAGCTACCTTGGACCAAAGCAACGTTTATCGGTGGTACAAAATGTTCTCAGAGGGCCGAGAAGATATGAACGACGAAGAGCGTGCCGGACGCCCGAGCACGTCAACAACAGACGAAAACATTGATAAAGTGAAGAAAATAGTATTAGCCAATCGTCGAATCACCGTTAGAGAAGTTGCTGAGGACCTAAACATATCGATTGGCTCGTGCCATTCGATTTTAACCAATGATTTGGGCATGAGTCGGGTCGCCGCGAAATTCGTGCCAAAATTGCTCAATTTCGACCAAAAACAGCATCGCGTTAACATTGCTCAGGAGATGTTGGACTCGGTCCGTGACGACCCAAATGTGCTCCAGAGGGTCATAACTGGTGACGAATCATGGGTTTATGGTTATGACGTGGAAACCAAAGCTCAATCATCCCAATGGAAGCTGCCGCATGAGCCAAGACCAAAAAAAGCGCGCCAAGTTCGGTCGAACGTGAAGGTTTTGCTCACAGTTTTCTTCGATTGCAGGGGCGTGGTGCATCATGAGTTCTTGCCACAGGGTAGTACGGTCAATAAGGAATATTACCTGCAAGTTATGCGCAATTTGCGCGAAGCAATCCGCCAGAAACGCCCGGATTTGTGGAAGAACAAAAACTGGCTTTTGCACCATGATAACGCCCCTGCTCACACATCGTTGCTTGTGCGCGAATATTTGGCCAAAAACAACACAGTAATGGTGCCGCAGCCACCGTATTCCCCAGACCTGGCCCCCTGTGACTTTTTCCTGTTTCCAAAACTGAAGAGGCCCATGAAAGGACGACGCTACGCCACGATTGAGGAGATAAAGACGGCATCGAAGGAGGAGCTGAACAAGATCACAAAAAATGATTTTTTTAAGTGCTTCGAGGATTGGAAAAAACGTTGGCATAAATGTATTATATCCGAGAGGAATTACTTTGAAGGGGACAAAATAGATATTCATTAATAAATAAATACTTATTGAAAAAAATATAAAATTCGCGATACTTTTTGAACAGACCTCGTATACAAAAAAAAGAAAGAAACTACGAGTGATCCAATGAACCATGATAAGATTCATGTTAGGTATAAGCCTAAGAGACAGAGTCAGAAACGATAAGGTGAGAGAAAACATAATTAGGCTTATAAATCCACAAATGGGTCTAAAAAACAAGGGTCACTGACATCATCCACGGAGTAGCGACTTTAAAGTGGCAGTGGGCAGGTCTAGTAGCCACAAGCTTGGCCAAAAAATTACAAGATGGCTCTGACTTGGAAACCGTGGACGGCAAAGAGAAGTGCAGGGCGACCGCAGCTACGGCGAAATAACCTGGAAGTTGTCTGTACAAACAATTTTTAGAAATAAGCCGACTGAAGAATTTAGTAGGGTTGGGCGGCCTTTGGGAAATTACGTCATGTTCTCACTTCCAAAATACCACAAAGCCTCAAGACTAAAGTCTTCAACCAGTGCGTTTTGCCAGTCATGACGTACGGAGCCGAGACGTGGACATTGGCAAAAGGTCTAGTCTATAGATTCAAGGTTGCCCAGCGCGCCATGGAGAGAGACATGCTTGGAATAACCTTGAGGGACAGATTTAGAAACGAATTTATTCGACCACAAACCAAGATGACTGAGATGGCTCTACGGATAGGCGGGCTGAAGTGGCGGTGGGCTGGCCATATCTGTCGGAGAACCGACAGCCGATGGGGAAGACGGGTTCTGGAGTGGAGACCGCGTACAGGATTCCGTAGAGTTGGACGTCCCCTTGCCCGCTGGATCGACGATCTGAAGAGGATTGTTGACATGGTTGGATGGGAGCGGTAATGGATAGGGGGCGGTGGCGGGTTTTGGGAGAGGCCTATATTCAGCAATGGATGATAGACGGCTGATGATGATGGGTCTGTACAAGACAGAGTGACGCGGAAACGAATGGAGTAGACCTCTGTTCACTAGTGGACGGGTATATATAAAGAAGAAAAAGATAAAGGAGATATCAAAGAGAGCCGAATTCATTAATCTGTAACATGTTGAGCGTATATTCAAACAGTTTCTTTTGTTCAGGTTCGTTTTTTGAATAACTCGTTGTCCAATACGGCCGACAGTCGCTTAAGAATTCCCCCTTTTTCCCCTCCAGATCTTTGGATAGGCAGCTGTACAGGACGCTGATGCCAGCTTCCTCGGGAGACTTCATCAGTCTCCTCATGAAAAAAAATATTTTATGGTTCGTGATATTTGCATTCATCTGCGTATCCATTACTCCGGGGTGAAGAACAAAGCATCTGATAGGAATGCGTTGAGATTCGAAATCTTTATCAAGATACCTTGCGAACATCAGCTGAAATAAAAATATTCCTCTTCATTATCAGTTTTCAATTACGTTTTGAAATTATATTTCTTTTGGCTAGTTTAGATGGTAAAATTTAGAGAATATTTGATAATGGCTTAGCAAGACAAAACATATTATTATTATATAATAAAACTTCTAGAAAACAAACGTTTTCAATCGTATTTATTATTTTTTTATTTAATGTATTTTTAAAAAACCCAATTGTGTTTTCAATTTGCATCTTCGTCTGTATTGAGATACAATCAAATCATAAAAATTATAATAATTATTATTCTTCTCAGTTGTATTCAGTATGATTGAGGGTTGTGTCCATCCTCTAAACTGTTGACCATGGCACGCCATGCGCTCCTGTCACCCGTCAGTCTCCAGGCTGCAGCTAAGGATAGACCAGTCAAATCCCTGATTTGATCGGACCAGCGACTCGGTGGTCGTCCATGTAGTCGCCTTCTCTCCACTTGGCCGATGATGATGAGCTTTTCATGTTGCTTTTCAAGTGGATTAAACAAAGTTTTTCAATTTCCTAAGAATAATATATTAACGTATGGGATGGAAACTGTGACCCTCACCAAGAGAAATGTAGAAAGTTTGAGAGTCACGCAGCGTTCCATGGAAAGACATATGCTCGGCGTCAGTCTCCGAGATAGAATCAGAAATGAGAAGATTAGGCGCCGAACAAAAATAACCGACATCATGGAACGACTAGCGAGACTAATGTGGCAATGGGCGGGTCATGTGGCGAGACAGAGTGAGAATAGATGAACCCAGAAAATAATAAGGTGGAGACCATGGGAGAATAAGAGAAACGTCGGCAGGCCGCAAAAAAGGTGGGCCGACGAAATTGCTGCCGTGGGGGGGAAATGTGGCTACGGCTGGCAGGAGATAGAGACGAGTGGAAGGGAAGGGAGGAGGTCTATGTCCAGCAGTGGACCGATAGGGGCTGACGAAGAAGAAGAAGAAGAAGAAGAATATATAGATTGATTAAAAAGCGAGGGAGAGAATTTCAAATTAGTTTTTAACTCACCTGTGCCAATTTGGACTGAGCATATGCTAATTCGGAATAATACACCTTTTTGGAATGTATGTCTTTATACATTATCTGGCCTATATTTACAGCGCAAGAACTGACATTCACAATTCTCGAGCAAAACTCGCCATGCTTCCCAGCCAGTTTAAGGTTATCCAGCAAGAGGTGCGTGAGAAGAAAATGGCCGACGTAGTTTACAGCCAAGTGTATTTCGAAGCCATCTTCGGTAAGCCCTTGCGGGACGTCATGGACCCCTGCATTGTTCACAAGCAGATGTATTTCCTTGTGTCCTTTTTTCACTGCGTCTGCAAAGCTTCTCACAGAAGACATGGAGGATAAATCTAACTTCAAAAACTCCACAGTTCCAGGATAGTTTCCATTTTTTATTTCTTCCTCAAGGACTCTACACGATGCTGTATTTATGTCACCAACTATAACGTGCATTCCGCATTTGACGAGTCCTCTGACGACGGTCGCGCCTAGCCCGTTTCCTCCTCCTGTGACGACAGACGTGAATCCTTTTCTATCGGGGTACGAGTCTATTTTGTTGTATGATTTCAACAACATCGTCGACATTATTGCAATGAATCCATGGACCATGCTTATTAAAAAGTAATAGTAATTTTTAATGTAATGTATCATTTTTATTATTGATATATATATATACATATAAAATGTTTTGTTGTTCAAACCGAACATCCGTTTACTCGATCCGGTATTCCTAGAAAAATCGTAAGAGAACGGTAATATTTTATATGTGAATGACTCGAATAAGTTGAACATCATCAAATCAAATCAAATCAGTTTATTTACTCAAAAGACAATACAAACAGCATAAATGTTTAAGGCATCTATTGAGTACAGGTAAGCTATTATACACATACAACATAATACCAGAAACGCATTAGTGATGGTTCGACATTAGGAAGACAAGTTACTTTACAAAGTCAAGAGTATTTGTCCCCTGGACCTATTTTCACTAACATGAAAGACGTCGATCTCCGAGGAGACCGCGTTCAGCAGACTAATTACTATTCCCACCGGTGTCAGCAGATGCAGATTGGTTCTGGCGACCAGTAGGTAAATAATCTGTGCTGTCGCTGTCGGGGATATCTATTGGGGACAAAAAGACCAACATCCTCCAGTACGGCCGAGTTCTCGAAATATCCCCTAATTAATCTAAAGAAATGGGTTATTAGATGTTTATCTCTTCGAAGCTTGGTTCCAAGCATTCTCAAAAGAAATGCCGTGGGATAGAGCCACGGATAACTACCATACTCCCTCATGTAGAGATACCTCAGAATTTTTTTCTGAACTCTCTCTAGCATAACGGAATATCTCGCTTCGTGAGGACTCCATATCACAGAACCACTTTCGAGTCTGCTCCGAACCAATGCGTTGTATAGGACTCTGAGCACATTGCGATCTCTGAAAACTCTTCCGGTCTGGACGATGAACCCCGACATCCTCAGTGCAATGCCACAAATCCTCTCGATATGTGCACGAAAAGTCAGCCTTCTCTCATAGATGATTCCGAGATCCTTCATCGTAGATACATGTGCCAGTTGCTGGTTGTTCATTGTGTATCTATGATACAGTTCTCAATGCTCTAGTAAAAGATAGCAAACGCATTTAGAGACATTGAATTGCATTTGATTACTGTGACTCCAGTTAACAATATTATTGATGTCCGACTGGAGACGAATACAGTCTTTATGTAAAAATTTTAACAACAGAACTTTTTATTTATTTAGAAAAAGCTTAGAAAATAAATGATGAATGCTTTTTAAGGTTTAAGTTAAGTGCGCTACTTTTTTAATAATAAAAAATAAAAAAAAGTACATATAACTCCCCATAGTCAGACCCAAGTTCCGGTTGAGGATTTCCATGGTTTCCTCAACAGTAAGGCGAATATTGGAACATACGAGGGTTGTCCGTAAAATAAGTTTCCCTGATTGCCACGGGCTCGCGGATCACTGTTACGTGCGATCCGGCAACACTGGATCGTAGCTTGGTCTTTTCCCTCCACATCCTCACCCAGCCAAACTCGCTGCAACGCTCAGTGTCGGTTTGGCAGCTGTAAAGAATGGAGCTCCCGATCGCATCGCCCGCGAGGTGTGAAGTACGCTCCGTGATTCGTTTTTTGTGTGCCAAAGGCCATTCGGCGACGGAAAATCATTCTCAACTGACAAAAGTGCATGGAGAAATGTGCATGAGTGTTTAAATGATGCGCAAGTGGTGCAAAGAATTCAAAGAAGGGCGCACAGACATCCATGACGGCCATCGGTCAGTGACGAAACGATTGCGAAAGTGGAAGCGGCAATGCTGGCAGATCGAAGACTGACGGTTCGGGAGCTTAGCGAGATGATCCCGGATGTCAGCAAGACAACTATAGACAAGATCCTAACAGAACATTTAAGTTATTGTAAGGTTTGTGCAATGTGGGTGCCCCCAAGGCGCTCATTGAGAAATTCGGATGGGAGATCGTCCTACACCCACCATACAGTCCGGACTTGGCCCCTAACGACTACCATCTCTTCCCTGATTTAAAGAAACACCTCGGTGGAACGCATTTTGCAAACGAAGAGGAGCTGAAAGAAAGGTTCTGAGCTACCTTCACGGCCTGGCGGGAGACTTCTATGACCAGGGAATCAAAAAGATTGTGATCCGGATAAAAAAGTGCGTCGAAGTCAACGGGGACTATGTGGAAAAATAGCTGAAAGTCTAAGCTTTCCAATGATGTATTGTTCGTTGTAAATAAAAATGGTTTTCATTGTGAAAAAAATTAGGGAAACTTATTTTACGGACAAACCTCGTGTATATATCGCACCGTGAGTGTAAAACTGAAACCAGTGCAAATATACAGTTTGGAGATATGGGAGTTTAAGGACTTCGTATTGCTTGGAAAAACTGTTTTTTTTAATAAACCAATGATTTTCAGTGTAAAGTAATATACCTAGAAACCGAAAATCATTGGTATATTAAAAAAAAAAACAGTTTTTCCAAGCAATATGAAGTCTTTAAACTTCCATATCTCCAAACTGTATATTTGCACTTGTTTCGGTTTTACACTCACGGTGCGATATACTCGTATAGATAGCCCACGAACCCCAGATCTTCGCTGAGTCAGCTCTGTACAGTTTAAATACATATTATAGAAAGAAATTTATAAAAAACTCGTCCTTGAGATATACACCTGCAAGGGTCAAATATTACGCTTTACACGGATTAATTAAGTCGCTATACACGGAAAGCCCTGCTAGTGTCAGAGTAAATGGAGATCTTGCAGCCTGGTTTGATATCAATAAAGGTGTCAAACAGGGTTGCGTAATGTCCCCGTGGTTATTTAATCTGTATATGGACAATTGTATGAAAGAGCTGAAAGGGTTGGATGTAGGTGCCAAAATGAGCGGAGTGTCAGTAAGCTGTCTCTTGTATGCGGATGACGCTGTCCTACTTGCAGACAACGAGCATGAACTACAAGTCCTGGTGAATCGTATGTATGAGGTATGCATGCGAAATGATCTGATGATGAATGTTAATAAGTCCAAGGTAATGTTTTTCGAAAAGAAAGAAACCATGACAGTCTGACATTAGCGTGAATGGTGAAAATTTGGAGCAAGTAGTTGAGTTTGTGTATTTAGGTAGTATGTTTACAAGAGATGGTAGAGTGGAGAGGGATATTGAAAGAAGGGTTGGGGCAGGCAACAAAGTGAATGGTGCACTTAAAGTTGTCATCGCAAACAAAAACCTATCCAAAAGAGCTAGAATGGCAGTGCACAATGGTGTTCTTCTACCGACCCTTATGTATGGAAGCGAAGCATGGAACTGACAAAAGAAGGATGAAAGTAGAATAAATGCAGTAGAAATGAGATCTCTTCGACGAATGTGTGGATACTCTGTGTATGATAGAGTGTCGAATGAAAATATAAGAAGTGAATGCGGTGCGAATGATGGTGTCATGAACAAAATAATTAAAGGATTATTAAGATGGTTTGGACATATGGAAAGAATGAATGAAGAAAGAATGGTAAAAAAATGATATGTTAATGATGTAAATGGAACCAGAAATAGAGGAAGACCGAGGAAAACGTGGCACGATCAAATAAATCCAATATTGAATGTCGGCCATGTGAGGAGTGAGAGAAATCGACGCGCGTGCATGACACGATGTATGAATGTTGAGGAAGCGAGAGAAATATGTCAGGAAAGAAAGGTGTGGCAGTCCATTCTCTCTGCCTACCCCTTCTGGGAGATGGCGTGATGGTTAGTTAGTTAGTTAGTTAGGGTCAAATATTTTAATTAAAACCAATAAAAGAAAAAAAAACTGTAATTGTCACACTGTTTTTGGTCTGGTGAAGAAATCACGTGATATTGCCTTTGACAGCACATAAAATGTAATAAAACTTCTAGAAGACAGGCGTTTTCTTTTTTATTAATAATGTTCAAGAAACAATAAATAAAAAGCATACCTGATTATTATAACGAGAATCCCTATTTCGAAGCCAGTTATAAGGCTCGCAGAATATGAGTGACTGGATGAAAGTTATTTGAATTTATTTATTTAAAATTATTTTACGATTATTGTTAAAACATTTAATGTTCTAAATTTATATCTATAATATGCACAGTTTATTGTTTAAAAAAAAATCTACGAAAGAAAATAAATATTCATGATAAATACTAAGCCTAATAAAATTCGTAGTTTCTGTACTGTTCTTTAACTAACTAACTAACTAACTAACCATCACGCCATCTCCCCGAAGGGGTAGGCAGAAAGAATGGACTGCCACACTTTTTTTTCCTGACATATTGCTCTCGATTCCTCAACATTCATACATCGTGTCATGCACGCGCGTCGATTTCTCTGACTCCTCACATGGCCGACATTTAATTTTTGATTTATTTGATCGTGCCACGTTTTCCTCGGTTTTCCACTATTTCTGGTTCACATAAATTATTTCACACATTCGTCTGAGAGATCTCATTTCTACTGCATTTATTCTACTTTCATCTTTCTTTTGCCAGTTCCATGTTTCGCTTCCACACATAAGGGACGGTGGAAGAACACCATTGTGCACTGCCATTCTAGCTTTTTTGGATGTTCACAGCGGATGGCCGAACGGACAGTGATGTTGAAAGAAGGGTTGGTGCGAGTAACAAAGTGAATGGAGCTTTAAAAGTAGTTATTGAAAACAAGAATTTATCAATGAAAGCGAAAATGGCCATTCACAATGGAGTTCTGGTCCCAACACTTATGTATGGAAGCGAAGCATGGAACTGGCCGAAGAAGGATGAGAGCAGAATAATTGCGGTAGAGATGAGGTCAAATTATGAAAGGATCGCTGCGTTGGTTCGGACATATGGAGCGCATGGGTGAAGAAAGAATGGTTAAAAAAGTATACGTTAACGATGTAAATGGAGTAAGGAGTCGAGGTGGACCAAGGAAAACATGCCATGACCAAATTAATCAAACATTAAAGGTTGGTCATGTCAGAAGCCGGAAGAATCGACGTGCGTGTATGACTCGATGTATGAATGTGGAGGAAGCTAGAGAGGTGTGCCAGGATAGAGTAGTGTGATGGTCCATTCTCTCTGCCTACCCCTGCGGTTGTTTGTTTGTTTTGTTTTGACTATAATGAAGGCACTAAGAACGATAGCAGGTAAGACACCGAGAGATCACGCGAAGAACACCAGAATTAGAGAGGTATGTGAGGAGAATACTTATTCTTCTTCTTCTTTTAATAGATCTGACGATCTGTGACACAGAAATCATGTATCGTCGGATGATGAGGTCCAGCTTCCATCTCTTAGGCGGTCTCCCAGGTGGGCGGTGTCCGGAGGGGATTTCACAAGCGGCTGTATAAGCAAGTATGTCACGATCAATTCGGGCTACATGGTCCCTGCAGTATCTTCTTCTGGATCTGCTCCACTGAACGATATCCTATATTTCGCAAGTTTTACTTATGTCTACGTTGCGGACACGATCTCGGAGGGTTTTTCCAGTAATTGATCATAGGACCTTCATCTTCGATGTTCTTAGTAGTCCCTTGGTTTTTTTTATGTACCTACACAACAGGTCGTTTCGACCCAATTACTGCATACATTTTTTTTAATTTTTTTAAGCTATTATATTGATTCTCGTGACATGTGATAGGTAGCCAATCTATCGCCATTTTATTATCACGTGAATTCTACACCAGACTAAAGACAGTGTGACAATCACACTGCCATCGCTGGGAATCGAACCCAGGACCTTCGGCATGGAAGTCAGAGCTCGTAACCACTCAGCCACGAAGGTCGTCGGTAAATTGATCTTAGGACCTTCATTTCCGATGTTCTTAGTAGTCCCTTGTTTCGCAAAGTGTGGGCCCGCGTCTCTACAGCGTACGTCATGATAGATCACACACATATTTAATAACTTCTAATCTTGCTTTCGATATGTGCTTGTTCTTCCAGACCAGATTCTTCAGACATCCTGACAGGGCAGAGGCTTTACTGACTTGTTCTCGTACTTCGGTATAAAGGTCATTTTGGCTGCAGATCTCTACTCCCAGATATCTGAAACTCATTATTTGCTCCACAGGTATATCATCAACAGTCAGCTTACATCTTGTATATTGCCTAGATATAGTGAGATTTGAACACGCTTGTTGATTTTTCCGCCTTTTAGTAATTGAATAATTTGATAAGGCCGTATTTCCCTTGTCCTTCTTTTCATTCCATTTACATTACATTATTTTAAACTATAATATTTTTTTTATATACAACAGGTCGTCTGAACACAATTATTGTATACAATTTGTTTTTAGCTACTATATTGATTCTCATGTCATGTGGTAGGTAGCTAATATATCGCCATTTTATTGTCACGTTAATTTTACACCAGACAAAAGACAGTGTGGCAAACACACTGTCATCGACGGGCATCGAATCTAGGACCTTCAGTATGACAGTCAGAGCTCTAGCTACTCTTCCAAACAATCTAAGTAACCTTTCACAGTTTTATTTAGGGCTAATTTATCTTCCTAACGTTCATTTCTCACATCTTCGTTCGGAATTCTGTCATTTATTGTTTTTTCCGCAAAATTTTGTTCACAGCAAATATCTAATAACTCCTGTTATATGAAATTTTTGTAAGCTGTTTTTTAACACAAATGAAAAAAGAGGAATATTTATATAAGTACATTGGTTAATAAATGTAAAAAATATATATTTATGACCACGCATAAAGTTATTCTTACAATATTGATGTAATCTGCTTACTTCATTATATTTACTGCATATTCATTATAACTATTTTTGTAAAAACTGTTTAATACTTTATAAAAAAAGGTCAATATCTATGTAAATTATATAAATATTTAGTTTTTTTAACAATAAAAGTCATTAAATACTTAAATATTTTTAAGAAACACATTCATATGTGGGTGTGGAGATATCTGGTTGCAGTGACCTATATAATGAAGTTAAAAAACAGACTCATAAAGCTGCAGTTATCTCCGGATGTCTAAAGGACACTGTCTGGGACAATTAGCATATGCTAGTTAGAATTTATAAAACATGCATCAGGCCCATAATGACATACGGAATCGAAGCAGGAGCAAACACTGTCAGAACCAAACATCTCTTAAGAGTAGCAGAAAAGAGAACATTGCGCCTTATTGTAGGGAAAACCCTTAGGATGCCCAATGAAGAAATTCGCAAATCCTGCAAAATTGAAGACATAGTGAGATGGAGCAGGCAAAGAAGACGATTCTGGAGGGACCACATCAAGAGAATGGATCTAGCAAGAATCCCTAATAACGTGTTGCACGAGACTCCAGAGTGTCGTCGACCACCAAAGAGATGGAGAGAAGGCTGGTCGTCTTCGTCACAGGAAGAAAGTTGATATCCTGCATAAACAGATCGCAAGATCTATAAACAGAAGATGAAGACGAATAAGACATATGAATGTCATTTTTGTCTCTTCTTCTTTCGGTCTCGTGTCGTTGGCGACCACTGTCCTGCGCCACTTTGAACAGATTCTAAACTCCTGTCCATTCTTTTATGTTCTGCAGACAGAACAACTACCTTCTACCAATTACCTGTCTTTTATATATACTGTTTTTTTTTTAAATTAATTTCTGCTCTTTCTAAAACCTGTCCTCCATCCATCCCATCCCAATTTATTCATTGTTCCTTAACATTTTCCCGCCTCTCTCATATGGTACACTATCTTCTTCCTGTTTTAAAATTTAGTTTGTTATATATTTGTCCTATTGTGTATTGTGTATTAATGGGTGTTTTATGTCATTTTATGTGTTTTTTACTAATTTAAGGTGTGCTTTATATAATATTTACTTCTGGTTTTATTTAATAATAAAGAGATGTGAGGCCGCGCGGGAGATATATAAGGTTAAAAGAATAGATTAAATGTGGTCCTTCATCCTTTTGATTGATGACAAGGAAAGGCTAAATTAAATTAACGTTAGTCCCGGATGGACAAGGAACAGGCCTAGACAGTGCAGCGAGACTGACGAAAGGGCGTCGCTGCGTCCTATAACAGTCTCGGGTGGTGGTGGGAACCTTATATAACTACCCAACGTCCCTCTATTTTACCCATTAATATCAGTCGAAGGAGGCGGTATTTTTCTCCCTTTAGCACATGCCCAAATATAATATGAGACCTTTCTAACTTTCACAGCCAGTCAGTCAACCCTACCAGTCAACGATGTACGTAGCATTCTGCGGTTTATCCACATCTCGAACGCCTCCAACCAGTTCATTACATTCACATTTAGAGTCCAGGTTTCGCAGCCATATAGTAGAACATACCATATATATTTGATTAGAACATACCATAAATCAATATTTGTCGGAGTTTCAAGTTAAGATTATCGTTGCAAAAGAAGGTTCTCATTTTATTAAATACAGCTCGTGCAACTTCAATTCTGCATTTTATTTCAATGTCCAGGTCAAGCGCTTTAGTGATAATGCTGCCAAGGTATTTAAATTGATCGACCATTTCAACATTCGCAGCATTCAGTTGCAAAGTGGATGTAGAATAATTAATTCATAGGAGTTCTTGAAGGTCGGGTATCTTCTTCTTCTTCTTCCTCAGCCTATTCCCGTCCACTCCTGAACAAAGGCTTCCTCCGTTCGCTTATATGTCACTCTGTCCTGTATAGACTGCATCCAGGTTATTCCGACATGTCTGTTTAGATCATCCTTCCACCGTAGTTGCGGTCGCCCTGCACTTCTCTTTGCCGTCCACGGTCTCCAAGTCAGCAGTCTTCTTGTCCACTTTTCGTCTTGCCGTCCAGTGTATACGCAAAATTCGCCAAGTGTTTTCAGAAAATAGACATAGGTCTTCATCATCATTTTCCACGCTACTCTGCCTCTACGGGACTGAAAGCCGTACATAAACCATTCGTCAATTCTTATTTACGCATTTAAAACCTGTTACTTTTTTTTCTTCTTTTCAGCCAATTTCACTTCAATGTAGGCTATCTGTATGCCTCTTCTGTTGTTCCAAGACCTCGACTTCAGGATCATAGGTGCCCACCTAAGCTCATCCTATCTCGTCAAATGTCCCTCCCACTGCCATTTTAGTTTTGGTGTTCTTTCTGCAATATCAGTAACCTATGAAGTGCGCCCTGAGCGATTCAGGCTGGGTTCCGTCTCAGGGTATCATCGATCCACAGCCATTTTTGTGTAGCGACTAATTCTTTGATACATATCAAATATCAAATTTATAGTTCCTTAAACGATGATAGAAAACTGCAAATTAAATAATTAATACGAAAAATATATATATTATAAACAAACATTTGATAATGCCTTAGTAGGGCGAAACATGTCATTCCCATAAAATATAATAAAACTAATATAAAACTGCCGTTTTCATTCATATTAATTACTAAGTGTTTAATAAATACGAATGAAAACGTCAATTTTCTAAAAGTTTTCTTATATTTTACGGGAATGACATGTTTTGCCCTTCTAAGGCATTATCAAATGTGACGAAACTTCAACTCGTTGCAGTTTTTATACACTTGAAAATAGAGCAGAAAATGTTAATTAACGAACATTGATGTGACTTTATACATTTAAAAAAAAATTATTTGGGTAGGTCCGGAAATATTGGAAAGTGTTTCTTGGATCTCGTTTATAAATTTTACGACGATGGTTACAAAGATAGTGGATACTAAAGAACTCTTAGACGAATGTATGGATACTCTGTGTACGATAGAATGTCGAATGAAAATATAAAAAGTGAATACGGTGCGAATGATGGTGTTATGAACAAAATAAAGAAAGGATCATAATGATGGTTTGAACACATGGATAGAATGAATGAAGCAAGAATGGTGAAAAAGTATACGTTGACGATTTTACCCTAGAACGGACGGGCTGGGTCTGTGAGACCCAGACTTTTCCCACAAACCCAGACCCAGGTCCTAACATATAAAATTGACGTTTTGCCGTACTGGCAACTTTGATCTCAAATATCTTCTCTTTGGTTAAGAATTTCAAATTCAAATTTATACAGCTATTTACTCAAGTATTTGTGTTTCGAAAATTATAATTCATTTGTTTTTTCCTCAATTTTTTTTTCTTTGCATCACTCAGTTTACAAAATGGAAAACTTGAAATATCGCGTTATTTACGAGTACGAGTTCCACCGTGGCACCAGTGCTGCAGAAACGGCTCGAAGGATTAATGATGTGTATGGCGACGTGCCGCAAAAGAAAACACAGTGCGTTTTTGGTTCCAACGTTTTCGCTCTGGAAATTTCGACCTGCAGAACAAGCCCCGTGGACGGCCGGAGACCAAAGTTGATAATGAAGAATTGAAGGCTATTGTGGTAGCGGATCCATCGCAAACCACGTCCGAGTTAGTTGCAGGCTGCGGTGTTAGTGATAAAACTGTTTTGATCCACTTGAAGCAAATTGGGAAGGTGAAAAAGCTTGAAAGGTGGGTACCTCACGAATTGAGTGAAGCAAATCAACAAACGCGTGTTGACAGCTGCGTTGCATTACTCAACCGGCACAATAATGAAGGGATTTTGAATCGAATGTGATGAAAAGTGGATCCTGTATGATAATCGGAAGTGCTCGTCGCAATGGCTAAACCCTGCCGAACCAGCCAAACCATCCCCCAAGCGAAAATTGACTCCAAAAAAGTTACTTGTGAGCGTTTGGTAGACTAGTGCTGGTGTCGTTCACTACAGCTTTCTTAAATCTGGCCAGACGATTACGGCAGATGTCTATTGTCAGCAACTGCAAACCATGATGGAAAAGCTAGCTGCTAAACAACCGAGGCTGGTTAATCGCTCTAGGCCACTGCTGCTTCATGACAACGCTAGACCACACACTGCACAACAGACGGCTACCAAATTAGAAGAGCTTCAATTGGAATGTCTAAGACATCCACCGTACTCTCCGGACCTTGCCCCAACAGATTACTATTTTTTTCGAAATTTGGATAACTTCTTGCAAGGGAAAAAATTCAACTCCGATGGGGCAGTCCAAACCGACTTCAAAGATTTTATTGATTCCCGTCCGAATGTTTTTTTTAGTAAAGGGATCGATGAACTACCTATGAGATGGCAAAAGTGTATAGATAGCAATGGTACATACTTTGATTAAATAAATATATTATATTTAAAAAAAATCAACTTTATGTTCCTCCCATACAAAACGCCAATTTCATATGTAAGGACCTAATATAAGGTTAGATTCAAGGTCATGGGCGTTGCAGACCGCCATTTTTCTGAGTACCTTCCTAAAAGAGTCCACAGAATGCTCTGGTGTTGCATATTTGTCAACTCAACTCTCAGTCATCAGTTATCACGCGTTTGAATATCTTGTGGGCCTGTCAGACCCGGCCCGTCCGCTCACGTGACTTTTTTTTGTCATAGCTGTATTTGTGTTCTAGGGCGGTTTTTTTATTTTTGCTTGTACTCATTTTAATACTATTGACAATTTTAAACAAGTATATAGGATTGAGGAAGAATAAGCCTGATATACCTCCAAGCTTTCTTCCAAAATCAACAAGGGAACGACATTCAAGCATTTTTGGTTTTCAAGAATATTTGACGATAGTATCTTATGTACCCAAGAGAAACAAGTGATATTTTGCTGTCATCCATGCACAACGACAGTGAAATTGACCCTTCTACTGGTGAAAAGAAGCTGCCCAGCATAATAACATATTACAATTCAACTAAGCGCCGCAAGATGAACAAGACGTTGGCCATTTACTTTTTTTTTGCCGCAATCAATATAACTGCTCTAAATACATTCATTGTGTTCAAGACAAATGAACAGTCCATCAGCAGGCGTGATTTTCTCAAGGACTTGTCGAAACAGATGCTGCAACCTTACTTGACCGTGCGAGCTCAGCAAAACAACCTAATACGAGAGATTCGTCAGTTAGCAACTAAGTTTTCTGAATATGAAACTCAACCTAAAGACGACCCTGCTCCAGGAAAACGTGGAAGATGCTCCCAGTGTAAAAACAGCAAAACGAAGTACTTTTGCAGAGAGTGTAAAATTTGGTTATGTCTAAACCACAGAGAAATGTTGTGTAGCGATTGCTATAAATATTTAGTTATTTGACATCTTGAAAAACATTATTTAACTAATTCTTAATATTTTTCCGTTAACATCATTCTTGTATATAGTATGTAAAATCAATCCCAATCAAATTTCAAAATTTATAACATATTCATGTAATTTTAAAGAAATCAATCTAATTTTTTGATTCAAATATCAAGACTATTTAAATTATTTATACCATTGTTTGTGAGCAATATTATTTTGTTAAAATAGTGTTATACTACTGAAAACATTCCTAGATTTGATAGAAAAAACCTGTTTGGATCGATAAAAATAATTTGAAATATTTTAAAGATTTTTTTATTTTTGGGTCTGTCAGGCCCAGCCCGTTCACTTACGTGACTTTTTTTGCCCGTCCGTTCTAGAGTTAAATGGAACTAAAAATAGAGGAAGATCGAACAAAAAGTGGCACGATCAAATAAATCAAAGATTTAATGTCGGCCACGTGAGGAGTCAGAGAGAATGTTGAGGGAGCGAGAAAAATGTCAGAAAAGAAAAGTGTGGCAGTCCATTATGGTTAATTAGTTGTAGTTTAGATTTAAATTTTTAAAAGTCAACTGTGTTATTCTTATTAGTACCGTATAAGTTCTCTTAATGTATAATATGGTGGATATAACGTATACGTCTACTGCGAAACCTCTTTTCATCCAAACCGTGTCGTTGATCGATCTACGTAATATATTTAAAAGCCTTCAACCTCGTCACTGTCACGTGAACAACATTTCACGCATTCATTTCAGTGGGGGCCTTAAAAATTTCCGTTAACCGATATTTCCGGTAATAATAATTTCAAAGGTCGCCAAAGGACTTTTATGAGCTTACTTAACCCTTTACCGCATGTCGTTCCATATTTGGAACATTCGACTTTTATCGCCAAAGATAACTATTACTGGCATCTGCGTATTATTTTTTTAAATAATTCCATACTGTAGAGTCTGTTTTATCATAAAACATACACTAGCGCTATCGTGGAGCATTCTGATAACTTTAAACACGTTAGTAAACTGTCAGATCCGCCATTTGGCGAGCGAGAGTGGTTGTGGTTTTTCGTTGCGTGATTTTGTCAGTTTTTTCTCCCAGAAAAAAAAGAAAAAGGGTGATTTTTTAGTTTAAAATGGATCCTCAACACTTTAATAACAAAAAAAAATTAAGTAACGACATGTACATCATATATAATATATTTCATTAACTAAACTTTGTGCCATATTTGGAACACTATGCAGTCACGACATTTTCGATGTGCCAAATTCGGAACACTATGCAGTCTGGTGCTTATTTATACTCGGTCAAATTTGGAACACCGTGCAGTAAAGCGTATTTGAATTTTTTTTTTAGATAAAATTGTGACTCGGGATCGCACTGTAACTAACATTCCTGAAACCAGTGAGGATGAAAATATATCCGACGATGATGATTACGAAATTCCTCACCACAAACCCACAAAGATATGCATTCCAGAAACTGAAGAAGATTGTAGTAGTACCGATTCTGACAGCGAAGTTAGCGATTACGAATAAAAAGTGAGCTTGAAGGTCAAATGGAGCATGAAGTTGAGATCAAAAACCAGCCTTCTACATTAGAGATACCTTCCTTAGGAATAAGAAAAACAAATAAAAATGTCAAATTGGTTTGGTCTGATGACGGCATTGAATATGATGACTCATCAATTACTTTTCTTGGAAGTGAAGCTCTTCTAGAAGAAATAATAAAGCTCGATACACAAATTAATTTTTTCAAATTTCTTTTCCCGTCAAATATCAAAAAAGGCAAAAGAAGACGTATTCAGCTGCCTCCAATTGAAGTAGCTGAAGATGGTTTTAATCACTGGCCAGTGTGGCAGTCAGACCGGCAAATGTGCAAAATGCTGGAATGCGCACAAAAAGCGCAAATAATGTGTCAAAAGTGCAAATGCTATTTATGCCTTAATAAGGATCGTAATTATTTTTAAAAACTTTCATATCTAAATGTTGTTAAAAATATAATATTATATTTCGTGCAAATAATAAACAAATACAACTTTTTTTTGTTGTTATTATAATAAATTACAAATTTAAAAAAAGAAAAAGAATAGATTTTTGAGACCCCACTGCATACTGTTCCAAATTTGGCCATTAGATAATCATAACCTTTACTGCATGTTGTTCCAAATTTGGAACAAACGGTTTTTTCCGTATATGTTTTCAAAAAACTATTGTTTTTTTTTGTATTTTTCCTTGGTTAGATTTGTTGTTTAAAATGACATATATTTTTTTCGATGGATTTAAAAATTCCATGCGGTAAAGGGTTAAATACATTTCGAAATATTGTTTTTTTTATGTAATACATATTAGGGTAAAAGTGGGATAGATGCCACACTTTTTGAAAAATGCGATTTTTCGACAAACTTATGAATTAAACTATCTGATACTTATGTGACGTTTAGTTTACCTATTATATAATATTGTGCATGTGTAAAAAGTATAGTATTTATGGTATTTTTTTGTAATAAATTATTTTCGAAACCCCTATGAATGAGGATAGATGCCTACTCTATGGGATAGATGCCTCAATGTTATTTTGACTGGTGGGATAGTTGTCTTATGAAATCAGTTAAAACAATATTTTTAATGTATTATTTTATTTTGTCACAATTATGTCACAATCATTTCTGGCCCTTAAAACTAACATTATAATTCAGTTTAGCAATTTCATACCTAATATTTTATACGAAAGTTTTTTTTTCATTTGCAAAAGTTTAGGCCGTCTACATTGATTACAGATATTCCCGTACAAAGTGTAACTCTTGAAGCCACTTCCTGCACATAATACGAGTACATTGTATCCAATCCACCTTAGATTTAGTTTTCTGGTAATTTTCAAAACATTCCACGGATTCATGGTCACATTCTTGATCTTCATCACTATCTTCTGAAACTACTCTAGGTCTTTTTTTGACAGTAATGAAGTTATCTGCACTTCAGATAAGGTACGTTGTTTGTTATTTTTGCATAACAAGCGTGGGTTGGCTTTAACTTTATTTTCCTTTGCAGAAATATTTTCATATGGCTCTTGGTCTTGGCATTGCTGGAAAATAAAAATTCTGAATTAGTATGGGATAGATGCCCCTAAGGGCAACTATACTCACGAGGACTGGGGCATCTATCCTTTTTGGAGGGGATAGACGCCTTTAAATATATAAAATAAGTTAACTGAAAAAAATACTAAATCACAGTACAATCTTTGCATTTAGTGTATACATTGATCGTAAACATAAAAATAATATCACTTACCTCATACGCTCAAAAGTTCCGAGCGAAATGATAAAGTAGGAAATCGAAATCCAGCAATCGTTCGCGCGTAATCACCTATTTAACAAGTTCCTCACTCACACGACCGTCACAACGCGATGCACTGGGCACCCTGGCGGAGAGTGAGGTAGAGCTTTGTTATAAAGTCAAAATCGGCAGTGTAATAGTTATGCATGTCTCGATATGATAATCGTGGCATCTATCCCCCTGCGGCATCTATCCCACTTTTACTCTAAGCTTATTTATAACACTATTCACTATATATGGTGAAAATTTGGAGCAAGTAGTTGAGTTCGTGTATTTAGGTAGTATGTTTACATGAGATGGGCGAGTGGAGAAGGATATTGAAAGAAGGGTTGGGGCAGGCAACAAAGTGAATGGTGCACTTAAAGTCGTCATCGCAAACAAAAACCTATCCAAAAAAACTAGAATGGCAGTGCACAATGGTGTTCTTCTACCGACCCTTTTGTATGGAAGCAAAGCATGGAACTAGCAAAAGAAGGATGTAGGATGAAGGAAGGATGAACGATGTAGGTTATGTTAGTACGATAATTGCAGTAGAAATAAGATCTCTTAGACGAATGTGTGGATACTCTGTGCATGATAGAGTGTCGAATGAAAATATAAGAAGTGAATGCGGTGCGAATGATGGTGTTATGAACAAAATAATTAAAGGATCATTAAGATGGTTTGGACATATGGAAAGAATGAATGATAAAAGAATGGTAAAAAAGTATATGTTCACTATGTTAATGGAACCAGAAATAAAGGAAGACCGAGGAAAACGTTGCATGACCAAATAAATCAAATATTGAAAGTCGGCCATGTGACGAGTCAGAAAAATCGACGCGCGTGCATGACACGATGTATGAATGTTGAGGAAGCGAGAGAAATATGTCAGGAAATTAAAGTGTGGCAGTCTATCCTTATGCCTACCCCTTCGGGGAGACGGCGTGATGGTTAGTTAGTTAGTTAATGTCACTGTATTTGTGTGAAACATAAGTTATCATAAATAAAGACATATTTTTATTGCTTTCTGTTATAATTAATGTATAATTTGTAAAAATATTTTTATGTCTATATTACAAGTAATTATTACAATATTGATATAATCTGCCTATAATCATTAAAGTTTTATTATTTTTGATAAAAACTTTACTACCTGAAAAACTATCATATATTCTACGTTTTATCACAATATCAAAATAAAAGGTACAAAGAACACCTCACATTTTGTTTTCTAAGTAAAAACACACTTTCGTTTCATTTTTTTATTTATTAACCCTTAACGTACCGTGTTCAAAACAAAACGCTCGCTCCCATGTGGTCAATTCAGTTTACCGCTAACTTTATCTATAAATATCAAGCATATGACTCGATGAATCAAAATTTAATTTATGTCATCTTGTAGGGAATTTCATTATAAATAGATAAATATCTATAACATACATGGATTATTTGAAAAACATATCATTATTAATTTTTTTCTGGAACCATGCGATTTCCGATATAGATGACGAGACAGCATATGAACAACTGACACCAAGTATGAACTTGTCTCGCCCCGCCGCGCCGTGGCGCTATAATTTAACGTATGATAAAGGCACCTAGGCAAAATGTGTACTACGTTCAAGACAACGAGTACGTATTAATATTTGTCCCTTTTGGTAAAGTGTTAATATTTTCACAGTTCTGATATTATTAAGTTGCGTACTGCGTTTCCGTCCACAATCGGTATTATTACGTATGAGAAAAGGCCAAACATATAATTTATAATACGTTCAAAACAGCGAGTAAGTATTTGTCACTTTTGATAAAGTTGTAAATATTACCAAAACAAATTCTACCTTAACACGAATGAAGGTGAGGGCAGTCTTAGAAAATATTTTTTTTTGGGATGAAGGAAGTAATTTTTTGCTTTTTTTATTACGAAATATTGAGAACACTTCAATGGAGGATTACAATTTTTTTATAATATTAGGGTCCATAGGTTTTAAGAAAATCAACTTTAAATTGGCAGTGGAAACTCAATTGACCACATGGCAACGCGACGGTTAATATAAATATTGCAAACATTACAGATGCCTTGATCGTCATCTAAAACCTCATACATCTTCTTCTTCGTCGGGTCCCCCCAGCGTTGGCGATCACCTCGGCGAACCTATCCCTGTCCTGCGCCTCTCGGAACAGCTCCTCCACACTTCGGATGCCGGTGCACTCCCTCACGTTTCGCAGCCAGGACATTTGTCTCCTTCCGGGCCCTCGGCGTCCCTCAATTTTCCCCATCCAATATCAGTTGGAGAAGGTGGTACTTTTCCCCACGCAGTATATGACCCGGATGTGAAATCTTTCGATAGTTGATAACAGTTCCCTGTCAGCTCTAGCTCGCCTCAGGACTTCGGTATAGATATCCTCATCTTCAACAAAAATGCTGTTAACACTTCGGCAAGTGTTATAGATATTGGACTCTCGGACCACAAAATGATTCGTACGGAGAGATACCTTTCCATCCACCACGACCCGTGTTTCAAACTTTCACTTCACGTATATGGCGCTCTTTCAATTTCGAAAAATTTGAAAGAGACTTGATGAACTCACATGTTTGTGAAAAATATAACAATACCCTCGAAATGTCATTAGATGAATTAGTTCAAACCTACTACAATGTTTTTACTTCTCTTCTCGACAAGCATGCTCCACATTCGACAAAAACACTCTGGGTGCGAGTGTCTAATGCATGGTTTGATGAAGAATGTCGTAGAAACAAGAGACTAATGCGTAGGTTTGAACGTATGTACCGAAACACAGGCCTAAGCTCTTCAAGAGAAGCCTGGGTGAGATCGCAGAATTCTTTTAGAGACCTGATCAAGAAGAAAAGATCGGAGTACTGGAAATGTAAAATAGAATCACTGGCTTAAAAGTCCAGGAAAGAATCCAGTATAAACTCTGCTGGACAGTCTTCAAAGCGCTACATGGAATGGCACCAAGTTATATATCTGAACTCTGTATAAATTTCGGGGATCGAGCGTTCGCGGTAGCCGGTCCATCAGCTTGGAACAATCTCCCTTCACACCTTAGATGCATAAATGATCCGACAGATTTCAGATCTAAATTGAAAACCCATCTTTTTCATATTTCATACCCAATTTAAACATTTATACTTTGTTCTACTATACTTTTAAACCGATCGTTTTTTAAGCGGTCACATTTAGATTTTTAAGATTTAAAACACGTCTTAATGCGCCCTTGAGGTGATTACATCACAAAAACGGGACTTTAAAAGTTAGCATATTATTATTATTATTTATTATTAACCATATCTGTCCAGGGAACTCTGAGCATTCGGCGATGGAGCCACATTTCAAATCCCAGTCGAGGTTTTGTAGTTCATTGACAATGACAATATTGACTACCTATCGAGACTTTTTAATGCAATATATGACACGGGGAACATACCCAACGACAGGCTGAAGTCCACCTTTGTGACGTTACCTAAAAAAAAACTCACAGTAACAATTTCTTATTCTTCTTCCTCTTAGTTTAGATCGTATGACCTGTTTGTGACGGCTGGCTGTCCTGGGATGATAATGTCCAGTCATCTCTCCATCTCTTTGGCGGCCTTCCTGGTAATCTCTTGCTGCTTGGGTTTTCATCTTTAACAATTCTGGCAAGTATTGTATTCTCCATGCGTGATTTGGTGATGAATGTGTCTAAATCTAAAGTGATGGTTTTCGAGAAAGAATAATATATGACGATTTATGATATACGTGCGATGGGCGAGAAATTGGAGAAAGTTACGGAATTTACGTATCTGGGAAGCTTGTTTACAGGAGACGAAAAAATGGTGAAAGACATCGAAAGAAGGGTTGGTGCTGGGAATAAAATAAATGGCGCACTCAAAGTCATTACTGCAAATAGAAGATTCCATATCCACAGAAGCAAAGATGGAGTTCTAGTGCCAACCCTCATGTATGGAAGTGAGCTTGGAGCTTGCAAAAGAAGGATGAAAGCAGGATAAACGCCATAGAAATGAGATCACTAAGAAGAATGTGCGGAAAAACGTTTTATGATAGAATACCGAACGATGAAATAAGAAAGAAATGTAAGGCAGATGACTACATCATGGATAAAATTAAAAAAGGATCCCTGAGATGGTTTGGATATATGAAACGAATGGATGAGAGTAGAATGGTTAAAAAGTTGTACACAAGCAGCGTGAGTGGAAAAAGAAGCCGAGGAGGACCGAGGAAAACATGGCATGACCAAATTAATCAATTACTAAAAGGCGGTCACATTCGAAGTCAAAATAATCGTCAAGTCAAAATCACGTGCGTGCATAGTACGATGTATGAGTGTCTACACTAGGAAGCCCGAGAGGTATGCCAGAACAGGCATTGTGACGATCCATTCTCTCTGCCTACCCCTCTGTTAGTAAGTTCCACGTGGTCCATGCGGTCCACGTGATCTCTCCAAAAGCGCCTTCTGCTTCTTCCCCATCTCACTATGTCCTTAACACCACAGACAGACCTTATCGTTTTATTTCTGATCTGATCTCTGAGGGTTTTGCCTGCAATGGAGCTATAAGGTCGCATTTCTGCTACTCTAAGAAGGTTCGGAGTTCTATTGGTATCGGCTCTGACCTCTATTTCATACGCCATTATGGGGCGAACACGTGCCTTGTATATTTTGACTCTACTTTCGGTTAGCGTGTATTTGTTCCTCCATATTTGATGGTGTCGCGCAAGCAGCCAGCCACGGCTGTCGCTTTGTTGGTTTGTGCTCGCACCTCGTCATATAGGTCACTGTAGCTACCGATCTGTATGCCTAGGTAAGTGAATTGCATGACTTGCTCAATAGGTGTGTTATTGATGATCAGTTTACATCTGAGCGGCATTTTTATACATTAAGCACTTCGTTCTACCAGTAAACAAAATGCTTAACACTTATATAATATTATATTATACTCGTATATTAGGTCCTTACAAATGAAATTAGCGTTTTGCCGTACTGGCAACTTTGATCTCAAATATCTTCTCTTTGGTTAGGAATTCCAAATTCAAATTTATACACCTATTTACTCAAGTATTTGTGTTTTAAAAAATTATAATTCATTGTTTTTTCCTCAATTGTTTTTTTTCTTTGCGTCACTCAGTTAACAAAATGGAAAACTTGAAATATCGCGTTATTTACGAGTACGAGTTCCACCGTGGCACCAGTGCTGCAGAAACGGCTCGAAGGATTAATGATGTGTATGGCGACGGTGCCGCAAAAGAAAACACAGTGCGTTTTTGGTTCCAACGTTTTCGTTCTGCAAATTTCGACCTGCAGAACAAGCCCCGTGGACAGCCGGAGACCAAAGTTGATAATGAAGAATTGAAGGCTATTGTGGAAGCGGATCCATCGCAAACCACGTCCGAGTTAGCTGCGGGCTGCGGTGTTAGTGATAAAACTGTTTTTTTATCCACTTGAAGCAAATTGGGAAGGTGAAAAAGCTTGAAAGGTGGGTACCTCACGATTTGAGTGAAGCAAATCAACAAACGCGCGTTGACTGCTGCGTTGCATTACTCAACCGGCACAATAATGATTTTGAATCGAATCATTACCTGTGATGAAAAGTGGATCCTGTATGATAATCGGAAGCGCTCATTGCAATGGCCGAACCCTGCCAAACCAGCCAAACCATGCCCGCGAAAATTGACTCCAAAAAAGTTACTTGTGAGCGTTTGGTAGACTAGTGCTGGTGTCGTTCACTAGAGCTTTCTTAAATCTGGCCAGACGATTACGGCAGATGTCTATTGTCAGCAACTGCAAACCATGATGGAAAAGCTAGCTGCTAAACAACCGAGGCTGGTTATTCGCTCTAGGCCACTGTTGCTTCATGATAACGCTAGACCACACACTGCACAACAGACGGCTACCAAATTAGAAGAGCTTCAATTGGAATGTCTTAGACATCCACCGTACTCTCCGGACCTTGCCCTAACAGATAACTATTTTTTTTCCAAATTTGGATAACTTCTTGCAAGGGAAAAAATTTAACTCCGATGGGGCAGTCCAAACCGACTTCAAAGATTTTATTGATTCCCGTCCGAATGTTTTTTTAGTAAAGGAATCGATGAACTACCTATGAGATGGCAAAAGTGCATAGATAGCAATGGTACATACTTTGATTAAATAAATATATTATATTAAAAAAAAATCAACTTTATGTTCCTCCCATACAAAACGCCAATTTCATATGTAAGGACCTAATTTTAGGTCCATTGCTATCTATGCACTTTTACCATCTAATAGGTAGTTCATCGATCCCTTTACTAAAAAAACCACTCGGACGGGAATCAATAAAATCTTTGAAGTCGGTTTGGACTGCCCCATCGGAGTTGAATTTTTTCCCTTGCTAGAAGTTATCCACATTTTGAAAAAAATAGTAATCTGTTGGGGCAAGGTTCGGAAAGTACGGTGGATGTCTTAGACATTCCAATTGAAGCTCTTCTAATTTGGTAGCCGTCTGTTGTGCAGTGTGTGGTCTAGCGTTATCATGAAGCAGCAGTGGCCTAGAGCGATTAACCAGCCTCGGTTGTTTAGCAGCTAGCTTTTCCATCATGGTTTGCAGTTGCTGACAATAGACATCTGCCGTAATCGTCTGGCCAGATTTAACCGTCGCGTTGCCATGTGGTCAGTTGAGTTTCCACTGCCAATTTAAAGTTGATTTTCTTAAAACCTATGGACCCTAATATTATAAAAAAAAATTGTAATCCTACATTGAATTGTTCTCAATATTTCGTAATAAAAAAATTACTTCCTTCATCCCAAAAAAAAAATATTTTTTAAGACTGCCCTCACCTTCATTCGTGTTAAGGTAG
>JAHDVF020001239.1:78104-139636 GCA_022606425.2 Lepidostoma basale
TTATTTACGATTACGAGTTCCACCGTGGCACCAGTGCTGCAGAAACGGCTCGAAGGATTAATGATGTGTATGGCGACGGTGCCGCAAAAGAAAACACAGTGCGTTTTTGCTTCCAACGTTTTCGTTTTGGAAATATCGACCTGCAGAACAAGCCCCGTAGACCGCCGGAGACCAAAGTTGATAATGAAGAATTGAAGGCTATTGTGGAAGCGGATCCATCGCAAACCACGTCCGAGTTAGCTGCAGGCTGCGGTGTTAGTGATAAAACTGTTTTAATCCACTTGAAGCAAATTGGGAAGGTGAAAAAGCTTGAAAGGTGGGTACCTCACGAATTGAGTGAAACAAATCAACAAACGCGCGTTGACTGCTGCGTTGCATTACTCAACCGGCACAATCATGAAGGGATTTTGAATCGAATCATTACCTGTGATGAAAAGTGGATCCTGTATGATAATCGGAAGCGCTCATCGCAATGGCTGAACCCTGCCGAACCAGCCAAACCATGCCCCAAGCAAAAATTGACTCCAAAAAAGTTACTTGTGAACGTTTGGTGGACTAGTGCTGGTGTCGTTCACTACAGCTTTCTTAAATCTGGCCAGACGATTACGGCAGATGTCTATTGTCAGCAACTGCAAACCATGATGGAAAAGCTAGCTGTATAAATTTGAATTTGGATTTCCTAACCAAAGAGAAGATATTTGAGATCAAAGTTGCCAGTACGGCAAAACGCCAATTTCATATGTAAGGACCTCATATTATAATGAGAATTATTTTCCAAAAGTAGGTTGAAAGTAGAATAAATGCTGTAGAAATAAGATCTCTTAGACGAATGTGTAATACTCTGTGTATGATAGAGTGTCGAATGAAAATGTAAGAAGTTAATGCGGTGCAAATGATGGTGTTATGAACAAAATAATGAAAGGATTATTAAGATGGTTTGGGCATATGGAAAGAATTAATGAAGAAAGAATGGTAAAAAAATTATATGTTAACGATGTAAATGGAACGAGAAATATAGGAAGACCGAGGAGAACGTGGCACGATAAAATAAATCAATGTCGGCCATGTGAAGAGTCAGATAAAATCGACGCGCGTGCATGACACGATGTATGAATGTTGAGGAAGCGAGAGAAATATATTAGGAAATAAAAGTGTGCCAGTCCTTCTGTTTGGTGTGAGACGGCGTGATGGTCAGTTAGTTTTTTTTATATATATGCCCGTTTTATGAGATGCATATTAATTATACTCGTATGCTAATATTTTATTGAGAAACTATTATTAAAAGAATTATTTTTATGTCAGGAATATAAAATATTTAGAAATACATTTCAACATACTCGTTTCTTACCTCAGTCTCTGATCGAATTAAGATAAACGAACGCGTTAAGGGCGCATGCGTATATTTTTGTGCTTGCTTGTGTGAGTACCTAATATGTTTCTTAATCCACTGACATTATAAAATATGTAATTTTTACATGTTTTTGTTTTTGTTTTTTAGAATCGCGCGTTTTTATATTCGGTGTACAAAATAAAAAAACAAAAAAATTCAGAATGATACATTTCTTCAAATATCTTTATTATCGGATTCGCACTGCTTCCCACGTAATATTTAGTATATTCTCAGGCATTTGACAGTATATTTTCTGGTACGTAAATAAATTATAAATTCTTCGAGGCAGACGACCTTCGTGGCAGAGTGGCAAGAGCTATGACCGCTGCACTGAAAGTTCCGGTTTGATTCCCAACGATGACAGTGTAATTGTCACACAAGCTTGGCATGGTACCACGGTTGACATTGAGGGCAATCTGTCAAATGTGGCTTATTGACAAAGACCTGCGACTCGAGAAAACTCCACAAGACAAATTCGAGTGGGTCGCACGATCTTGGTGGCCAATTTACGTTACCTCCTTGAGAGATAACCACGTCCTCAAATCGTTCATGCAGAATGTCCATCGTTCGCTGTGTGGCACGTAGCGCCGTCCTGCTGGAAACCATGTCGTCCACGTCCATATCCTTCAATTCGGGCCATAATAAATGGGTTATTAAACTGTAGCGGTCTCCATTGACGGTGATGGCCTTACCAACGTCGTTTTCTAATAGTACGGACCAATGACGCCCCAAACTCCTCTTTGTTTTTGTATTTGTGAGTTTCCTTTATTTAGACCCCTGTTCTGTTTTATTGCGTCAAGTATTACATTTTGGTTGTATGATCTTACTTACTTACTTAGACAACCGTTGACGTCCACTGCTGGACATAGGCCTCCCCCATACATCTCCACGTATCCCTATCTTGTGCCTTTTGCATCCAATCGCCAGCAATTCTTGCAACGTTATCGGACCATCGTGTGGGGGGTCTCCCTCTGTTTTGTTTGTCTTCGCGGGGTCTCCACTCTACCACCCTTCTGGTCCAACTATCGTCTATCAATCTGATATATGATCTTACGTCTCTTTATATGTTGTTTTTAATTTGTCGATTTAGATTGATAAAAGTCTGTGAAGGTTTCTAGCTAATAAAACACCACGCAAGCCACGAGCCTTTGCGAGTTCTTTGCTCTACGTTGGCCTATGGAACAAAAACCAATTCTTTAGAATGCTCGAAAACAATTATTTACAGCTTCAAAGAGATGGACATCTGATTACCCGTTTCGTTAAATTTATCAGGGGATATTTCGAGACCTCGGCCGTGCTAGAGGGTGTTGGTCTTTTTATCCCTGATAGATTTCTCCGACAGCGACAGCACAGATTGTTTTACCTACCGGCCACCAGAACCAATTTGCCTCTGGTGACACCGGTGGGAAGAGCAATCAGTCTGCTGAACGCGGTCTCCTCGGAGATCGACGTCTTTTGTATTAGTGAAGGTACGTTCAGCAGACAAATACTCTTGACTTTAGAAAGCATCTTGTCTTCCTAATGTCGAACCATCTTTAATGCGTTCCTGGTAGTATGTTGTATTTTTATAATATTTACCTGTACTCAATAGATGCCTTAAACATTTTGCTGTTTGTAATGTCTTTTGAGTTAATAAACTGATTTGATTTGAATATGGTCCACTGGGGATGAATACCCAATCCCACTCATGTCCATCGTAGTTTCTAGGGAGACCCAGTGTAGAGATAACTAATAATAAATAACATTTTGAATGTATGCAAATACTTGTAGACGAATACTGGATTTTATTTACCCATTGCGTGTTATCAATTCAATGATTAATTTTATCTCAATAGAGACAAAGAATGAATCTTCGTTGTATAAAACAAAAACTGGTCCAAGTTAGCATATAAATTGGAGTGACATTTCCAGGCGTCATCTAGCAGTGCGTTAATGGCGGTAGCCTTTCACATTGCGTTATAAAGATCTTCTGCTTAATGCTTAAATCTAACCTTCATAGATGGCGCTGGTCTCTAAATTGAAACTGACATGTGAATTGTGGTGTTGGATATTAACATATATACAACTTCCAAAAATTTGTCAGACATGGTGGTCATAATAAGGTGGAATGGGGAATGTTGTGTTACATAAAGCGTGCGCTTAACCCAACCAATGACAGGTTATAAGTCCTTTAAACACCTCGATCACCATATTCGGTTTCCAATTTGCATCATCGTCTCTATTGAGATAACATTATTCCTTGAATTATAAATAACTTTACTATAAACATTATTAAAACTTTATTTTTTTATTTTTCAGGGATTTAAAATTATAGAACCAATAAGCGACAAGCACTGCCTTAATTCTCTATTTGGTAGTAGATTCTTTTTCGGCAAATACAAAGCTCTCATGATTGTTCACTACAGCAATTATAACCTCGCCTGTTACGAAGCTGAATTTAGACTTATAGAAATTGACAAATTTAAAACAGAATTAAGTAAATTCACAAAACGGATGTTAAATTCTACTTCTTCTTAAAGTGCCCTGTCAGGTCCCCCCGACGTTGGCGATCACTCTGGTAAACTCTTCCCTATCCTGCGCTGTCCGGAATAGCTCCTCCACAGTTGTGATTCCCGTCCATTCCCTCACATTGCGCAGCCAAGATATCTGCCTTCTCTCTGCCCCCCTGCGGCCCTCTATTTTTCCCTTCAATATTAGATGCAGCAGGCGATACTTCTCTCCTCGCAGAACGTGACCCAGATATGCAATCTTGCGGACTTTGATTAATGTCAGCAGCTCTCTATTTACTCCTGCACGATTCAGGACTTCTGTGTTCGTCACTCTGTCTGTCCATGGGATCCTGAACATTCTTCGGTGAAGCCACATTTCAAATTCCACTATTCCACTTAAATAAAGTTTAGAAAGAAATCAGTGATTGTATTAGGCTACTCATATATTTTTAATTTTGGAAGGTATATAAATACCAATATTTTTAAAGTAATTAAATCATACAACATTTTGAATGTATACAAATACTTGTAGACGAATACAGGAATTTATTTACCCATTGCGGGTTATCCATTCAAGGAATAATATTATCTCAATAGAGACGAAGTTAAATCTAATCTTCATAGATGGCGCTGGTCTGTAAATTGAAACCAACATGTGAATTGTGGTGTTGGATATTAACATATACACAACTTCCAAAAATTTGTCAGACATGGTGGTCCTAAGAAAGATGGAATGGGGAATGTTGTAATTACATAAAGTGTGCGCTTAACCCAACCAATGACAGGTCATAAGTCCACCTATTCAGTTTCCAGTTTGTACAAATTATAAAACACCTCGATCACCATATTCAGTTTCCAGTTTGCATCTTCGTCTCTATTGAGATAAAATTAATCCTTTAATTAAATCATGTTTACTGATTTGCTATGAATAAATTTGTGTTTCGCTATGTTTGTTTTTGCTTAGATAAGAATATAACTACACAATTTGGTATAATTATTTTTCACTGTTTATATTACTTTTTTAACTCTAAACGGTGCTGGTTTTTGATATTGTTGCACGATAAAAAGAGAAAGTTAATAATAAATTAGATGATTTTTAAAGCGTTTTTTTTATGAAGAGGTGGACATGGTGAACAGTTCTCTATTTGCATTATTTATTTATTATTATGATGATTTGTATTTTAATTGCGCCGTTTTGTAAAATCAATAAGTCCAAGGGCGCACTAGGAAATGACTGACCGAACAGTGCAGTCTTCAGAAGTTTCTTAAATTTAACGTCACTATCCTCATACTTAATACTAACATGGAGGCTATTCCAGGCCAACGGACCCGCAACGCTGAAAGCACGATCATAGAAACATACTTTATTGGCTTTTACTGGAATCGCTATGTTGTTTGCACTTATTTCTACTGATCGTTGCCTTTCCGTTGGCATGGGTGTCACGCAGAGGTCCGATATATACGCTGGCGCTCTCTGGTGTCAAGCCTTAAACACTGTCAAACACAACTTATATTTTACTTGCTCTCGGATTTTAAGCCAGCGAAGGTCCTTCAGAAGGGCCTGATATGACAGTATTTTTGTTGCCCCATAATCTATCGGGCAGCAGCATTGAATACGCTTTTTTATTCTGCTTACTTGATTATTTGGCAATCCAGCGTACATTCCGTTGCAATAATCTAACCGTGACACTACAAACGAATTTACGAGGGTCCTAGCTTCACCAACAGGTAAACATCTCCTTATATGCTTTAGCTGTCTCAGTTGGAAGAAACCAGACTTTACAAGCCCTGATATGTGCGTATTGTAAGACAGATTGCCATCTAAATGAACACCTAGAAACTTTAAACTCTTTGAAGGTGATATTTCTATCCCTCCTATTTTCAAAGGGTCAGAATCTAAAAGATGTTGTCCCGTGAAAAGGCCGCCCATATGAGTTCTGTTTTTGTGGGATTTATTTTAAGTTTATTCTCGGCCATTCATTCTGAAACTCGGTCTATACATCGCACAATATCAACCCTTGTTTTGTCTTTTTCGTCGAAATCGCACAATTAATAGATTAAACGGTCATCTGCATAACCAAATGATTCAAATCCCTCTGCCTGGATGACTTTATCAATATTATTTATGTACAAAAGGAAGAACAATGGCCCAAGAACTGATCTTTGCGGGACCCCACACTTCATTTCGTTTTCAGAAGATTTAGAATCACTTAGACCTACAAATTGACATGTCTCCGAGAGGTAGGATTTCATCCATCCAAGCGCTGTTCCTCCGATACCGAACTCATGTTTCAACTTCCTAGTTAGTATATCATGATCTACAGTATCAAAAGCTGCGCTCATATCTAAAACAGACACTAAAACAATTTTCCCATTTCCAACTCCTGTTATGATATCTGACATGATTCTCATTAAAACTGTCTCAGTGGAGTGATATCTCCGATATGCAGATTGGTTAGTTGACAAAATATTATTATTATGGAGATATTTAACAATCTGTGAAGCTACGACCCTTTCCAGAAGTTTTGACATGAATGGAAGTTCGGCTCTTCGTAATACATCAGTGTTTGTTATCATGTCGGTTCAAGATATTCTTACCATTCTAGGTGGGTTCACAATTAAAACGCTCCAAGGCGATTATTATATTCACTTTAAGAGTCCCATACGTAACAGGAGATGATTGAAAAAAAGAGAGTAATTAATAGCAAAGAGCACTAAGAGTTAAGATTCCTAAATGAAAGCTTTTGATGACCAGATCGTGTTTTTGTCTGAAGGAACTACTTAAGGAGGTGTACCGGGCGGAGCAGAGGTATAAATATATAATATATAAATGGGCCGAACTGTAAACGGATCATTTTTAGTAGTGGCATCATCAGATCATTTCGCATGCATACCTCATACATACAATTCACCAGGACTTGTAGTTCATGCTCGTTGTCTGCAAGTAGGACAGCGTCATCCGCATACAAGAGACAGCTTACTGACACTCCGCTCATTTTGGCACCTGCATCAGGACCTTGTCCGAAAGGCGTGCAAGATGGATCGGTCATGTAATACGTCAAGAAGATCTCTTGCATGCCATCATGGAGGGTATGACCGAAGGGACAAACTCTAGGGGACGCCCACGCCGAGAGTACCTGGAGGACCTATTGGTGGACGTTCCTGCAAATGTATAATTTTTCATCGGTTATTACTTACTTAATTACTTCCTATTGTCATAAAACTCTTGAAGTGTTTTAGCTTCCTTGATCGGTTATTCCTTCCTCGATCCTGATTCCTTCCTCGATCAGAACATGCTGCAGAATTTCCAACTGCAAGAGCTTCTTAACACAAGATTTTTTTTTAGAATGTTTGTTCAAAACAGCTTTTGACATGAGAGCATCTGATACACACAGGACTATTTATAATTTTCATAATATTGCCAGGCAGATTATTTTAAAAACGTCTTCGTATAATTAGATTTTAATATATGCATTTAAACTAAAAATCGGTTATAAGATTACAGAAAAATCAACATTACATTATAAGTAAGAAGAAAATCGTCTAATTACATAAATCAGCAAAACATTGAATAAACTAACAAAGAGAAATATTCAATGAACAAAAAGACGTATTATTTTTCATAATTCACTTTTTACCACTTTACTTGTTAAAATAATCTTAATTTGATTTATTGCACTGATGATTTGCTAAGGTCACGATTCAAAGTCACTGGAGTATAAAAAATATATAAATTGTTTAAAATTTCATAAAATTAGTATAAATAAAAACCTAACTTACCATCACCGAAGTTGTACGCAGCAAAAAACGAAACGAAATTTGCAAAAAAAAAAATTTTAATAAACAAATGGCGACCTTTACAGCCTTCTGTAAATCACATGGCATTTAATCCGATAAATTAATTCATATTTGAAATTTACTTGTATTTGTTTAATATATATTGAGTGTATTTAAATACTTGAATATAGCAACAGCGAAGGGTTGCCGGGTCAGCTAGTTATACATAAATGAAGACCTTCACAGCCTATCGTGAATCGCCGATCCACAACAACGTGTTCTGGGTTGTATTGTTGACTAAACATACGAGTATGGTACCTGAATAGCACCACAAAATGTGTTACAAAAAATATTTGTGCTACATTGGGGGGGTGTTTTAAATGTTCGTAAATGTCAGATGTGCTTCAAACAGTTTCGATCTGGAGATTTCGATTTTAAAATCAATCCTGGAAGTGAAAGACCAACTAAAGTGAAAGCTGAAGTAATTTAATGCAAAAACGCCATTTTTACAACATCTCATATCAGGAAACGAAAAGTGGGTGTTGTTTTCTATCCAAAGACGCTGTGATGGATTGTCCTAGTCACGGCAGCATCAGTCGTAATGAACCGTCGTGTCCATGAGGAACCCCTAACCTTCCTGGTCACTGCAGTATCAACTGTGATGACTTTAGCTAATCCCAATGACCTGGTGTGGAGATTCGTCCTCATCCTGGTCACGGCACCAATGTGATGAATCGTCCTTGCCACCAAGGCACCTAACTGTGATGAGATCGCCTCCCATGAGGAACCCCTAACCATCCACGAATGGTGAAGCTTCCTCCAGTCATTCCCTCTTCATCCACCTGTACGGAGCTTACAGGTGTTTTACCTTACGCGAGTTGGCCTTCGTGATCGTCTAGAAATAATACTGTATGACCCTTCGTTATTACCGTCCTTTTATTTGGCGAATACTGATAATCTCATTCTAAAGCTTATCGTTCTAAACCCTTCCGAATATTCTAAACTATCCTAACAATCCCACGTGTAATCAAACTATATGTCATTCAATATTTCCTAGGAACAGCTAAACCAAACAACCTCAATATCTAAGTTTACAAATATAAATTCAAAATACTATTTCTCGAAAATGTGCCAGCCCTGAAATAAACATTCACAAATAATACGAAACAAGAACGAGCGTGAAATAAAATGTACAGTTATTTAAATCAAAGTGTAGTGAAATAATAATGCAATAAAGAACAGCTTCCTGAAAGGTACAAATTATATAGCAATTCAGTGTCAAAATATGATATATAAAGTATATAAGGAGGTGTAGGGAATTTGGGTATATAAGTATTAGTATCGCGCTGACCCAGATCTTTCGTCAATCTGTCGATTTTTCTCCACTGCTCCACAGCGAATCGTCTGGTGACCAGACGATCTACTTCTCAACCCTTAATCAGTGGACCTGGGGATTCAAACCCATGAACCTGGCCATCACCCTATCAGGGGTTTTCGAAGACTGGCCCACCCATGACAGAATAGCCGCAGACGGAAAGTAGGGTATTCCACCTAGCTATCATAGAAGTCTTTCTAGAGCGGGGTCTTGAAGTGAGCTTCCCAATCTCCTCCTAAGCTCTTTTCATACATCAGCAGTCAACCATATTTATGTAGCATAATTTGCGTGGGTCGAAGTTTATATGTGTATGTATAAAGAAGATGGCAAATTTTGTTAGAATGCTACATGTCCATAACTAAGATTTCAGTTATCGATGAGTTAGTAAGTACAGGTTTCGGGCACAATGTGTTGGCCCGTAGATTAGTGAACTATATTACGTGCAATATAGGAAAGGTATCGATATATTATCTATATATTAAGGTACATGTATGTAATATATAAACGTAAGCATAGTATAATCATGGAGTAAGGCGAACGCATACGTCCCAATTTCCTGAAATAATAATTCTTAATTCTAGACTTAGCTTTCACCGACAGCTCTGGAAACTGAATCTATTCTAGTATTTTTAAATCTGCATATGCCGCACCTTCGTACCACTTTAATTGTATACACAAAATAAAATGAAGTTCTTGATAATCAGAACAACAAAACACAATCTGAATTTATTACTACGACTGATCTTTCCTTAAGCCAAAAGTTTACTGTCTCGATGGCTCGACCACCTCGCTCCACCAACTAAACCACCCCTCACCCCTCTCCGGGTCTACCCTCCCTCGCTTCCTGCGTCTCCTCTGCTTCCCGCATTTGTAAATCATCCCCTCATCCCCCTTCCCCCTCATCTTCAACCACTCGGATCGGTGTCATATTTTCTAGTAGATTGAATTCATTAAATTTTATATATACCTCAATTTACGTATCTCTTTACGATGGTTCCATACCATCACAACGCTGAAAACAATGGCTGTTGAAAAGGCAGGTGGCAAAACCAACTTCAATGCCAGGGCTCTCAATAAAAAAGTTATTTTGTCCGATGGTGAAACTGTGTTTAAAAAATATATGTTCAAACACTTTAACCCGGACAAACAATAAGCGCCCAAGTGTTTTGTGATCAGCTGGAGCGCTTAGACCAATAAATGATAAAAAAGACCTGCCCTGGCTAATCGCGAAAAAGCGTTTTTGCAGCAGGACAATGCAAGGCCATATACTGCAAAAAATACAAATAAAAAATTTAGGACTGAGGATGGATGACAATAAGACACCCACCACATTCACCAGACATTGCTCCATTCGATTACCACTTAAAATATGTTTTTTTTTTATTAATTTATCGCCATGTTATTTATTGTACAATTTATTCTTGACCAGACTCCTTCATATAAATTGTCTATATTCTTATGTAATAAATTAAACCAATTAATCCAAAATTTAAACCTGTACATACCAAAATATAAGCAAGTTTCTTCATATTCTTGTAGAGCTTCGACGTCCAATATTTTATATCTTCGTTATCATCCTTTGAAATAACCTGAAAGCAATTTAATTATCATTGAATATTTTTAATCCCAGAAACTTCATAACCTAAAATTACATAGATATGATACGTAAGTAAAACGATATATAATTTCTTCTCTATTCGATATTATTTAGAACTATAACTTTGAAATATGTAATGCGGAAATATAAAATGTATTCATTTCAACGGCAAAATAGAATAACTTGAAGATTTATATGAATTAGAAATATAAATATACCTACAAAATATTACGACGTACAAATTACGTTTTGACAGTCAGAGACCACGTGACCAATCGAACGGTTAGAATTCTAGAAAACAAATTAAAATATGTTCACAAACGTTCAAGCGAGTAATATTTAATATCATGTGAAAATGGAAATTATAATAATATACTCGTATAACTCACAGCTCAATTGATTTATCATATTAATAATGGAAGATTATCATTAAGTAATCACCGTCGAACGTAAGAGAAACGAATAAGTTTCAGCCACACGAAAAAATAAAATGTCGTTCATAACCTCAAAACGACGCGTAAAAATTATACTCGCCAAAATTTAAAAGCATAATTACCTGTCTGCATTAATGTACATTAAAATATGGCCAATAAAATAGACTGTACCAATTAAACAACCAATTATTTTAGTACGTAATAAGTAAAACGTATTAAGTATTATACATCCCAAAGTAAAACGCAATATATTGGACTGTCAGAAAGAAAAACACATTGTTGCCACTATACAAAATTACATGGAGACTGAATTCTCTCCAGACCATGTCTAACGAATAAAGACTCAAAAGATTGATACTCAGGTGATACGAACATTAAGGTCTATATTCGTTTGCACTACGAAAATTTTCAATTAATTGATTAATTTATAAAGTTAATTAGAGCTCGATTAATAACAAAAATATGCCTATGGCGACCGCTGAATTCCACTTAGTCCATTCTCCAAGTTTCAGAAGGATCTGTCGAGGAATCACCGAGAAAGAAGGAGACACACACATCTAAAATTGCCTTTTATTTATATAGATAGATTATCAATGTAAATGTCAAATAGAGTATAAGGTAAAAAATGAATATACTCGTACACAGTGCAAAATAATTATATGAAAAAAAAAACATATACTTATAATAAATTATTATATAATATTAAAATCATGGCAAAATAAACTTAACATTAATTAAATATTTGAAAAATATTGGTAGAATTTAACTTCCGTTTTGTGAATTCACTCAATTCAGGTTTAAATTTGACCATGTCAATAACACTTATTACAACTTCGAAACAAACAACGTTTAATTTGCTTGTGTACGCATTAATTTAAATTTTAAATTTTCCGTTATCACTTTTATATAAAAAATATTTAAAAACTTAGTCAATTTTACCCATACAATTTTTCATGATATTTTGCAGATAATCATTTTTATTTCGTTCATTAGGGAAATAGTATGAACTATAAATTATGTTTTTAGGATTTTTTATTTCATAATCTATTTTTATATATTTATAGAGGTAAAATAAACACAGAAATACAAATAAATGAAAAAAGACTAAATAATTAAGAAGTGTTACGTAATTATCTAAAGAATTTTTATATTGATTAACATTTGATAAAAAAAATATTTTTAGTATTTATTCATCGTCTTCAGATTCTTCAGATAGTAAATTATAAGCACATGATTTTTGGCTGTAGTACATCTGAGACACTACCAACTAGGGAACCTGCAAAACACTCGAAAGTCACAGATTTGAAAGAAATGTCATTCATGGCTTTGTCTGTAGCTTTGGCCAAGTTAGCCTCACCTCGTCTTTCAATGTGATGACTGTATTTGCTTTCATGTTTTATGTCATCAGTAGTGGCACCATTTTTTTTTTTAAAGGAACATAGAAGTTCCCGCCACATACCCGAGGCTGTTATAGGGCGTAGCGGCGCCCTTTTATTAGCCTCGCTCGTACACTCCCTGGGCCTATCCCCGGTCCATCCGGGACTTACATTTATATACGGCAACAACAAGGGGGTGCCAGACCATATTTAATCTACTCAATCTCACTTCTATGCTCCGCTGTACTTTATTGAATAAATAAATAAGCATAATATATAATACATGAACATTTGAGTAACATTATATAAAAGATAAAATATACACCACAGGAATATACAGCGGGAAGAACAGGAGAGGCAGAGGAGACAAATGCGGGATGGGAAAAAAAAATAACAATAACGTAGAGTACAGTTTTTGGCATGTAGGACAAAGGACGAGGTTTAGGAAGCATTTCATAATATTAAATAAATAAATGAAACCACTGCACAAATTATTATTATGGCCAACAGGGAGAGGAACGAGACCCGTCACAGAGGGGTGACCTCCCTCTCCCAGCTGGAAAACAGCGCACCCTCAGAGGGCAAGAAACAGCACAAATTCCGGTGAATTCCGGTGGGGTAGACAACCGTAAAAAAAACCTCTATCCAGGAACAGTAGCCCCAGCATCCTTATATACTTGGAGGCCGGCTAAGTATCGGCCTCGGAAAATGCATTAATCCACGCTTTCACGAATACTTTCAAACACCCAAGTGTAGTGGCACCATTGCACAAAATACATCGGTCTTTCTTTGGATGGAAAAAATATACATTTCTCCTGTATGTAATTTGAAAAGCAGGGGTCAAATTCTTCTTGCTGCAATCCTTTGTATATAAGGAATACATCATGGAAACTGAAAGTCTCGCATCAAAATACTTCCGGCCAGATGACTTTCGGCACTAATGAGATTCCATTACACGAAAACTGTTAACCCTTAACGTACCGTGTTCAAAACAAAACGCTCGCTCCCATGTGGTCAATTCAGTTTACCGCTAACTTTATCTAAATATCAAGCATATGACTCGATGAATCAAAATTTAATTTATGTCATCTTGTAGGGAATTTCATTAGGAATAGATCGATATCTATAACATACATGGATTATTTGAAAAACATATCATTATTAATTTTTTTCTGGAACCATGCGATTTCTGATATGGAATGCGTCACAGCATACGAGCAACTGGACACCAAGTATAAACTTGTCTCCGCGCGCCGCGGCGGCCGGGCGCTTACGAGATTTTACGTATGATAAAGGCACCTAGGCAAAATGTATAGTACGTTCAAGACAACGAGTACGTATTAATATTTGTCCCTTTTGGTAAAGTGTTAATATTTTCACAGTTCTGATATTATTAAGTTACGTGCTGCGTTTTCATCCAGTCGGTATTATTACGTACCTATTGAAAAGGTCAAAGATATAATTTATAATACGTTCAAAACAGCGAGTAAGTATTTGTCACTTTTGATAAAGTTGTAAATATTAGCAAAACAAATTCTACCTTAACACGAATGAAGGTGAGGGCAGTCTTAGAAAATTTTTTTTTTTGGGATGAAGGAAGTAATTTTTTGCTTTTTTTTTTATTACGAAATATTGAGAACACTTCAATGGAGGATTACAATTTTTTTTATAATATTAGGGTCCATAGGTTTTAAGAAAATCAACTTTAAATTGGCAGTGGAAACTCAATTGACCACATGGCAACGCGACGGTTAATATGGTTTACTACTCCATTGTATCTTTGCGCACTAGTTTTGTTTTTCAGTTCATTTATTCAGCGATTATCATTGCCATTGTAAATCCCAAATTTATATTTAAATGCACTATTAATTGGGCCATGACTAATGAAACTTATCAGATTAAAGAAAAACAAATCGTATACTAACTACTAACTCTAAATAACTCTTTACTGGTGACATCTACCGACAAGCAAAATTGACCAACTGTCACTTGGTCAGTTTTACTTGTCAAAAATCTGTGAGCTTCTATCAAATGGTCACATGTTTTGAGTGTCGAATCAACTAGAATTTTTAACCAGTCATGCATTATGCTAATACGATGTTAAAAACTCAATAATCTCATTTTTGCAGATAGTCACTTTTACTTGTATGCCCATGATATATTCTTCTTATTCTTCTCTGTGTCCTGTCAGGTCTCCCTATCGTTGACTATCACCAAGTGATGAGTTGGGGAAAAATATCCGGAGTGGTATCCCCTTGCCTTCTCTGGAGAATTTTCTGTCGGGTTTACCTTACCTTAGCTGGATGTATCCAGTTTTATGGCGCTGGAATCTCGCCATTCGTCCTCTCTCTATCTGCTATGGCACTAAGTAATATGTGCCACGTTGCCTAGGGTTCGCGGAGTCTTTAAAAGACCTCTCATGGATGCTAGAGAGTTGGACTTGACAGTAGTGTTGCTGAAGTAAATGCAACATGGCGCCTTACGACATTTTGTAGAGGCATGTTTTCCAGCAAAACATACCCCATCGTAGCCTTACTACCCTTTTGAACCCCACTTTGGCACCCACAATTTTTTAAATTTTTTTATGTATACAACAGGTCGTTTAAACCCAATTACTGTATACAATTGATTTTTTCAGCTATTATATTCTGGTCAAAATTCTTTGGCATATAGAATGGAATAATACTCCTAGCGGCTTCTAACAATATGTTGGTCAACAGCCTTCACATTGTGTTAATAAGGTAGTTCGCTAAATGCCGAAAATCATTCTCCATAGATGGCGTTAGTGGGTCGGTTGTATAGGTTAATTCTTGAAAAAATTCACTAGTACAACCAAATCTACATAGATGGCTGACTAAAACTGCCACGTGAAGATAAATATGGATTTTGAAGTATATATACATCTTCCGAAAATTTGTCATGCATGATCACAAATAACAAAGGTGGAATGGGGAATGTTGTAATTACATAAAGCGTGCGCTCAACCCAACCAATGACAGGTCATAAGTCCTGTAAACACCTTGATCATCCATGTTCAGTTTCCAGTTTACGTCTTCGTCTCTATTGAGATACAATTAAAATATTATATTGATTCTCGTGACATGTGATAGGTAGCCAATCTATCGCCATTTTGCTGTCACATGAATTCTACACCAGACCAAAGACAGTGTGGCAATCACACTGCCATCGCCGGGAATCGAACCTGGGACCTTTGGTATGGAAGTCAGAGCTCTTACCACTTTGCCACGAAGGTCTTCATTGATCTATTGATAATGGACAAGATTGAAGGATAGCGTAGATTGAAGACAAACGTATAGAAGAAGTAAATAAATAAACTCAATACTTACATAACTTAATTTCACAACTAACTTTATGTATTACCAAACAGAATAAAATAAAATATCATATGGACATGATTGAAAAATTCTTTCCCATTAAGTGAAATAAGTTCTGACAGAAAGAGTGAACCTTGTCGAATGTACTCTGCCTAAAACAAGAACTATTCCGATCCCCGCACGATAATATCTTCACGCTTCGATTAATGTTCTATTGTCATGTCACAAATCTATTTTCGATTTGTTTTTTTTTTTTTTCATAAATACTATTTTATTATCAATATGAATGAAAACGTCTGTTTTTGTTCTGCTTGAGTAAGCAAACACAAAGTGCCGCATTTGATTATCCAAGGTAAATTGATTTAAAAAAATCCTGGCTTGTTCTTTTATCTCTATTGCCGTGTCAGGTTCCCCCAACGTTGGCGATCAGTACAGCGAAAGCATCTCTGTCCTGCGCCACTTGGAACAGGTTCTCAATTTTGCGCATTCCTGTCCACTCTCTGATATATCGCAGCCAAGACAATTGTCTTTTATCTAATATTTTATATAATGTTTCTGAAATGTTCATGTATTATATATTTTGTTTACTTATTCAATCAAGTACAACAGAACATAGATTAAATGTGGTCTGGTACCACCTTGCTGTTGCTGTCTTTAAATGTGAGTCCCGGATAAACCGGGGACAGGCCAAGAGAATGTACGAGCGAGGCTGACGAAAGGGCGCCGCTACGCCATATAAGAGCCTCGGGTATGTGATGGGAACATCTATGTTCCTTAAAAAAAAGTTTGCTCTCAACTCCCCTACTTAACTCTATTTTTTCCACGATTATGAGCCGAAGTAGGTGGAATATTTCTCCCCTTAGCACCTGACCCTCTAAAAATGATTACTTTCTATGTATGGTGGGATGTTAGAGATATCTTTCACTTCCAGTTATTAAAATCGAGTGAAACAGTAACGTCAGACGCTGATTGTTGGAAATTATAGAGATTTGACCTGAAGCTGAAAGAAAACTCCCCAAATGTAGTTAACCGAAGTGGAGTCATACAGCATCAAGACAATGCACGCCCTCACTTAGCAAAAATTACCTGTAAAAAATCCAAGAGCTAAAGTTGGAGGTTTAACCTCACCCTTTACATTCACCAGACCTTGCTCCATTGACTATTATCTATTTCGGTATATGGAGCACTCCTTGAAAAATGCAAATTCCAAAATGCAGTCGATGTTGAAAATGACCTCCGATACGAGTTTTTTAATTCAAAACCACAAAAATACAGATGGGAAAAGGTTATCAATAGTCGTGCAATTATACGAGTATTTCAAAATATTAGCACACAACCTTTTTTTTAATCTATATAAATTAAACACAATGTGTGTTATTGTGTTGCGAAAAATCTCGGTTAATCCTGAATCCTACTGTAAGTCTCAGAATTGATTAAATAGAACACGGCGGTGGTTAGAGGCATATTTTTTGTTACGAATCGAGCTCTAATTCATTTTATGAATAAATAAATTTATTGACGCTGTCCTACTTGCAGACAACGAGCATGAACTGCAAGTCCTGGTCAATTGTATGTATGAGGTATGCATGCGAAATGATCTGATGATGAATGTTAATCCAAGGTAATGATTTTTGAAAAATAAGAAATCATGACAGTCTACAACATTACCGTGAATGGTGAAAATTTGGAGTTGTCATCGCAAACAAAAACATATCCAAAAAATATGGTGTTCTTCTACCGACCCTTATGTATGGAAGCGAAGCATGGAACTGGCAAAATAATGATGAAAGTAGAATAAATGCAGTAGAAATGAGATCTTTTAGACGAATGTGCGGATACTCTGTGTATGATAGAGTGGCATGATGGTGTCATGAACAAAATAATGAAAGGATCATTAAGATGGTTTGGACATACGTAAAGAATGAATGAGGAAAACATGGTAAAAAAAATTATATGTTAATGATGTAAATGGAACCAGAAATAGAGGAAGACCGAGGAAAACGTGGCACGATCAAATAAATCAAATATTGAATGTCGGAGTCAAAGAAATCGACGCGCGTGCATGACACGATGTATGAATGTTGAGGAAGCGAAAGAAATATGTCAGGAAAGAAAAGTGTGGCAGTCCATTCTGTCTGCCTACCCCTTCGGGGAGACGGCGTGATGGTTAGTTATTTAGTTTTTAAATTTATTGATAATTTTCGTAGTACAGGCGAATATAGACGTTAATAATCGAGCTCGGAGTCTAATTTTTATAGTTCAAATTCGCTTGGCATGGTCAAGAAAGGATTTAGCCATTTAGTTTTGTCAAGTGGCAACAATGTGTTTTTCTTTCTGACAGTCCAATATATTTCGTTTTACTTTGGGATGTACTTAATACGTTTAAGATAGCATATAAATCGGAGTGACATTTCCAGGCGTTATCTAGCAGTGCGTTAATAGGCGGTAGCCTTTCACATTGCGTTATAAAGATCTTCTGCTTAATGCTTAAATCTAATCTTCATAGATGGCGCATTGAAACTGACATGTGAATTGTGGTGTTGGATATTAACATATATACAACTTTCAAAAATTTGTCAGACATGGTGGTCAAAATTTGTCAGAAAAGTAGAATGGGGAATGTTGTAATTACATAAAGCGTGCGCTTAACCCAACCAATGACAGGTCATAAGTCCTGTAAAAACCTCGATCACCATATTCAGTTTCCAGTTTGCATCTTCGTCTCTATTGAGATAAAATTAATTCTTAGAGTGTTTCATATATTTTGTTTATTATATTTTGTTTCTCGTGTCCCTTATGTATGTAAGCTAAGCATGGAACTGGCAGAAGAAAGATGAGAGCAGAATAAATACGGTTGAGATGAGGTCTCTAAGACGTATGTGTGATAGAACGATGTATGACAGAATCTAAAATGCTGATATTAGAAAGGAATGTAGAGCGGAAGAAGATATTATGACCAAAATTGAAAGGATCGCTGCGTTGGTTCGGACGCAAAGCATGGTTAAAAAGTATACGTTAACGATGTAAATGGAAAACGGAGTCGAGGTAGACCGAGGAAAACATGGCATGACCAAATTAATCAAATTTAAAAGGTTAGTCATGTCAGAAGCCGGAAGAATCGACGTGCGTGTATGACTCGCTGTATGAATGTGGAGGAAGCTAGAGAGGTGTGCCAGGATAGAGTAGTGTGGCGGTACATTCTCTCTGCTGCCCCTGCGGTGAAACGGCGTGATGGTTTGTATGTATATAATATCATTTAATATCCCGTAACTATGTAATCAGTGTCCTAAATTTCTTAACGAGTTCCAAGAAACACTTTCGAATATTTCTGGACCTACCCAAATAATTATTTATTAAAAATGTATAAAGTCACATCAATTCTCGTTAATTACCATATTCTGCTCCATTTAGAAGTGTATATAAGCAGCAACGAGCTGAAATTTCGTCATATTTGATAATGCCTTAGAAGGGCGAAATATGGCATTCCCATAAAACATAATAAATTTCTAGAAAACTGACGTTTGCATTCGTATAAATTAAGTAATGTTGTTTACATCATCCCAGGAGTCATGATTTCTATGCCACAGATCACCAGATCTATTAAAAGAAGAAGAAAACGTACAAAAACAATACAATATTTGTATTCGCGAGAATTCTTTGAATAACTGTAAGCAACGTACCTACCGTGAAGATTTCCATATAAAGTGGACAACGGAAAAATCCCGTAGGAGGAAAAATCGGGAATATTTTACCTTGGAAGTATTTCTTTGAGCTCAGCAGCTTATGTGATATTTATGAGTCCCATAAATACGAAATACGGTATGTTGTGTGGTCTATATACTTCATGATTATTTATTTATAATATAAAAACACTCAAACGCCAAAGGACTTTTACAACTTGACAAAAAAGACTTATTATCACATCTTATTATCTTGTCGTATATTACTAGGACGATAACAGGCAAGACACTCCATGCATAAAAGTACTAGTTTTTAAAGTTTTGAGCTTTTTTTCTCGACATGTTTAGAAGCTTTTAGACCAGTGATTCCCAAAGTTGTCTATATCGACAAGCAGGGGTCGATATAGACTTGTAAGGGGTCTACGTCAATGAGAAAAAAGGGGGGCCATGAGATGTAAAAAGGGGTCCACTAGAGTGGATCCCACTTAGGCATGCCATCACCATAATTTTAGGTTCCCGCAAATGTACTACTCGTATTTAAGTAATACTTCCTTATTATAGACACAAATTCCTTAATTATATGTACCTATATTTCATAAAATTGACCAATAAATAACATATGGCGTCGAAGGAAGGGCAGACACAGTAAGGACCAAACAAGTTTTGAGGACTTCCGAAGTGAAGACTCTGAGGACGGTAGCAAGCAAGACACTGAGAGATCGCGTGAGGAACACCAAAATAAGAGAGATATGTGAGGTTGAGGATATTATAAGATGGAGCAGACAGCGAAAAAGGGACTGGTACGGTCATGTTCAAAGAATGGACATCACCAGACTCCCCTATATTGCATTGCATAATCAGCCACATGGGATTCGTCCTCGTGGAAGACCTACTAGAAGATAGAACGACAGCTGGAAATCTACCTCACAGGAAGAGCAACACTCTGGAGAATAGACCACATAAGCCTACAACAAGTAAGAAGAATACATTTTGACTTATATTCTAACCTCATTATCATATCATTTTGAATTCATATCATACATTAGTATTGTATCATTTTGAATTATGTTCATACCTCATTATCATATCATTTTGACGTATTATCATATCTTTTTATATTATCGTTGCATTTTGACTTATTTTCATATCTCATTATCATCATATTTTGACTCATTATCATTATCGGATGTCCTGAGTGATGTAAGTCTATTTGTCCCTGATAATTACCTTCGTCAAAGACAGCACAGATTGTTTTATATGCCACGCTGCAGAAGCAATCTGCCAATGGTTATGCCTGTGGGTAGGGCAATCTTATTGCTTAATCGGGTCGCCTCGGAGGTCGACATATTTCATGATAGTGTGAGTTGCCTCAGGGATGCAATATCAATGTTATGATTTTTTATAATTCTTAAACATTGTTATTTTTTATTTATATGTTTTTATGCTTCTCTTATAAATTCTTATAACGTACTTGCAAACGATCTGGAAATATGTCTGTAATGTTTGTAATTTTTATCAAAATAAATGAAAATGAAATGTTTTTTCTTTTTTATTGAGAGGAAATCCTGGACATGGATCGACACCCGGTTTTTCTAGTCGGTGAGTGCCGGACTCCGACCGGCTAAAACCCCTCATTTTCTGTCACATCCCGGTTTTTGCCTTTCGGCCTACCCAGAGATATTATCTTGTCCTATGGGGCTCTTCCTTCTTGGTTTTCGTCACGTTCTTTTGTCTTCATTATATTTACAACGAGGTCCTGTATCAACCTCCAATTTTTTCTCGAGCTTATCATGATCGGCATGATGTTGTCTGGTGACAGTCCTGTTGGACAAATCCTGCTCTTCAAATTTACTCTTTCTTGTTGCCATTTGGGGCATTTAAATATGGTGTGTTCTGCGTCGTCTGTACCCTCCCTGCAGTATATGCACTCTTTTGAACATGCCTTTCCGATATTCTTTAGGTACGAGTAAAAAACACCGTGTCCTGTGAGAAACTGGGTCTTGTGAAAAGTTACCTCTCCATGGGGCCTTTCAATCCAGTTTCTGATGTGTTTTTATGATTCTGTGGGTCCGTCTGCCCCTTGTGGATGAATCCCACGAGCCTTGCCAAGCCTGTTAGGTCCTCTCTCTTTCTAAATTTTTCGTGTCTACGTCGATAGGTTGGTTCTATAAAGCTTGTTTTGCTCCTCTGCCAGTAGATTAATTGGCACCAGACCCGCAATTACCAGGGCCGCATCCGTCAACGTGGTCCTCTATGAACAGCGTGTCCTTAGTGCCAGCACTCTTTGGTCTCTAAGGACCATGTTTTTCTAGCGGCGCAGGACAGGGACAGGTTTGCCGATGTGATCGCCAACGTTGAGGGGACCCGACACGGACTTCAAGAAGAAGAAAAATGTATCGATTCCCAGCCCTAATGATAACAATAAAATAACTAACTAACTAACTAACTAACCATCACGCCGTCTCCCCGAAGGGGTAGGCAGAAAGAATGGACTGCCACACCTTTCTTTCCTGACATATTTCTCTCGCTTCCTCAACATTCATACATCGTGTCATGCACGCGCGTCGATTTCTCTGACTCCTCACATGGCCGACATTCAATATTTGATTTATTTGATCGTGCCACGTTTTCCTCGGTCTTCCTCTATTTCTGGTTCCATTTACATCATTAACATATAATTTTTTTACCATTCTTTCTTCATTCATTCTTTCCATATGTCCAAACCATCTTAATGATCCTTTCATTATTTTGTTCATGACACCATCATTCGCACCGCATTCACTTCTTATATTTTCATTCGACACTCTATCATATACAGAATATTCACACATTCGTCTAAGAGATCTCATTTCTACTGCATTTATTCTACTTTCATCCTTCCTTTGCCAGTTCCATGCTTCGCTTCCATACATAAGGGTCGGTAGAAGAACACCATTGTGCACTGCCATTCTAGCTTTTTTGGATAGGTTTTTGTTTGCGATGACAACTTTAAGTGCACCATTCACTTATATTCATTCATTCTCGTATATTCTTTAATTAAAGATGAAGAAGGAGAAGAAGGAGAAGAAGAAGAAGAAGAAGAAGAAGATGAAGAATTATGTACAAGAAGCAATAGCAAAGGACAAAAAATAAATTAACAAATCAGATAAAATAAGATAAAAGCATGAGATAGAAAAAACACTAATCAAGTAAAGCAAGACAACAGCACATGATAAATAAGAGTTGTACAAATCAGGTAAAACGAGACAATAGCATTAAAGAAAAACAATTCACAAGGTTGGCAAAACAAGACATTAAATAATATTATATATTTATTGTTTCTTGAACAATTATGTTAAACTCTGTCTTCTAGGAGTTTTATAAATGTTAAATGGAACGACATATTCAGCCCTTTTAAGTCGTTATTAAATGTCATATCAAAATAATGTATACTCAAGTTTAGCTTATTAAGCAATCACGTCTCAAACTTTGAAAACATATCCAAGCGAACGTTTTATCGAAAGCAGATGAAATGGCACATTTTACGAAGGCTTAGAGCATTCCATCTTACGATGAAAGTTTTTCGCCAAAAAAACACTTTGCCCGGGCAATGAAATCATTTCGGTGGTTTGGGAAATTACCATAACGATAAATTCAAAAACTTCATAACGTTCGGATGCTGTTACTTAATAAGAACTTAATATTTTTTTCCATTAGATAACTTCTTGCGTCCTGAAAATTTTGAATACCAAAAATTGGCTTATTCAAAGTTACAGGTTATATCTCAACTAGAAACACAAACAAAAATTTCAACTCCAATTGGACAAACAATCTAAATAATGTGGAAGATGTCGTGCGATGGGAAGACAGAGGAGACGCTACTGGAGAGAGCATGTTCTGAAAGAGTGATAAGTAAAGCGGCAAATTAAGTACCAGCAAGAAATGGACCTCCAGGAAGACCAGCCAAAAGATGACGAGACAGTAAGACATCCCTGGAACAGACTCCGAGAAAAAACGGGATAGTCCTAAATAAAGAAGATGAAGAAGAAGAAGAAGAAGAAGAAGAAGAAGAAGAAGAAGAAGAAGAAGAAGAAGAAGAAGGAGAAGAAGAAGAAGGAGAAGAAGAAGAAGAAGAAGAAGAAGTACAAGAACAAGAAGTACAAGAAGAAGAAGAAGAAGATGAAGAAAAAGAAGAGGAAGAAGAAGAAGAAGAAGAAGAAGAAGGAGAAGAAGAAGAAGAAGAAGAAGAAGAAGAAGAAGAAGAACAAGAACAAGAACAAGAAGAACAAGAAGAACAAGAAGAAGAAGAAGAAGATGAAGAAGATGAAGAAGGAGAAGAAGGAGAAGAAGAAGAAGAAGAAGAAGAAGAAGTAGAAGAAGAAGGAGAAGAAGAAGAAGAAGAAGAAGAAGATGAAGATGAAGAGTTATGTACAAGAAGCAATAGCAAAGGACAAAAAATTAATTAACAAATCAGATAAAATAAGATAAAAGCATGAGATAGAAAAAACACTAATCAAGTAAAGCAAGACATGCACAAGCACATGATAAATAAGAGTTGTACAAATCAGGTAAAACGAGACAATAGCATTAAAGAAAAACAATTCACAAGGTTGGCAAAACAAGACAATAACTCAAGGTAAAGAAAAAATACAAATATCATATAAAACAAGGCAGTAACCCAAGATAGAGAAATAAATACACAAATTACAAAATAAGGGAAAATCAAACAAATTCAAAACAAAGCCCTAACCAAGTTGTTTTCAGAAAAAGAAAAGAAAAATAAAGAACGGATATCTTGTTATTGAAGAACAAAACTAATAGAACTACGAATCTTCTTAGAGTAGCAGAAATGCGAACCCTACGCTCCATCGCAGGCATGGAGATCGGATCAGAAACGAAACGATTAGGTCTATCTGTGGTGTTGAAGACATAGTGAGATGGGGAAGAAGCAGAAGACGCTTTTGGAGAGACCACGTGGACCGCATGGAGCATACAAGAATTGCAAAAATTGTTTAATATGAAAACCCAAGCAGCAAGAGATTACCAGGAAGGCCGCCAAAGAGATGGAGAGATGGTTGGACATCATCATCCCAGGTCAGCTTACCGTCACAAACACGTCATATGACCTAAACTAAGAGGAAGAAGAGTAAGAAGTTTGTTCTCTCACCCTGAGAAGCTCCGGCGAGAGGAAAAACCTCTTGATGTTATTAATTAAAGTGGTTTAGATACAAATATTAAAAGAGTATTATTATTTTTATTTAATATATTTTGTTTTGAAATATTATTATAATATATAATAACATAGTAAAATTCTATTTTTATGTATCACAAATTTCTTTTTCTTTTTCGCGACAGCTGTTTCGTCAACCTATTTATTCCTACGTAGATTTGATGATGATGTCAACATAGTTTGGCGATACAGCTGTCGCGAAAAATAAAAATAAAACTGTGATTAATTAATATAAACAGAGTTTTATAAATGAACAAATGTTGAAGTATTATTATTATTATTATTATTTTGTTGAATCGCTCTTTACATCATGACAGCATGAGCCAAATCGATGTAAAGGGTATTATAGCTATCATAGTGATTCTCGTGACATGTGATAGATAGCTAATCTATTGCCATTTTATTGTCACGTGAATTTATACCAGACCATAGACAGTTTGACAATCACACTGCTCTCGCCGGGAATCTAACCCGGAACCTTCGGGGTGGCAGTCAACGAACTTACCACTCAGTCACGAGTAGTGTTTCGGCCAAAACAATACGCTATTAATTAACATATTTGGAGTGTTCTTTCGTTTTTGTTTAAAAAGGTTAAATAAATATTTTTACAGACGATCAGCGCAGAAACATGCAAGACTGTATATAACGCAATCATTCTCCCTCATATCAATTACTGTAGCAGCATACTATTCTTAGCAAATGAAGGAGATATGAGAAGATTAACCATATTCCAGAATAAAGCAATGAGAATAATTTTGAGAAGAAGCAGATATTCCAAGATTAAAGTGATGCTTAAAGAGCTAAAAATTACGCCATTAAAAAAATAATTACATTCAACGTTTTATTACTAATTTACAAAATGTTTAATGGGCACACCTCCCAAGAATTTTTAAGGAAGATAAAAAGTAACCAACATGAACATCAATTTGAAACAAGAAAGAAAAATTAACTAAGGCTCCCATTAAAAAAAAAACAAACCTCATATTCTCTTATGTATAAAGCATAATTTATGAAGATATCCCGGAGGATGTCAAAAGTGTGCAGAGCATAAAAAAATTTAGAATGAAATAAAATAAATATGTAAACAAAATGTAAACTATTTTTGTGAATGTATATTCTGGTCAATTCTTTGGCATATAAGATAGGAATAATACTCCAGGCGACTTCTAAAAACAATACGCTAATAGGCTGATAACCTTCGCATTGTGTTAATAAAGTAGTTTGCTATATGCTAAAAATCATTCTCCATAGATGGCGTTAGTGGGTGAATTGTATAGGTTTATCTTAAAAAGATTGACTAGTATAATCAAATCTACATAGATGGCCAATTAAAAACTGACACGTGAAGATAGGTATAAATTTGGAGTATATATACAACTTCCAAAATTTATCATGCATGATCATAATAACAATGGTGGAATGGGGAATGTTGTAATTACATAAAGGTGTGATAGGTCAATAAGTCCTGTAAACACCTTGATCATCCATATTCAGTTTCCAGTTTGCGTCTTCGTCTCTATTGAGATACAATTAAATTTAAAATGTAACCTTATTATTATAATTGAATGTTTAATTGTTTTTATTAGAACATGTGTTGTGTACATGTGTACCGTTTCAAGTAAATAAATAAATAAATATTTTTTAAGTACTGTAAAATATTATTTTTTATAACCTTACAGCAATTCCCTAACATATGCATAAAGAAAACGTCATTTACATGGAGAAATCTTGATGACATAAAATTTACGACACTCGCCCGTGGAAATTACACTGCGCACCCGCTGGAAGGTTAAATTAAACTTGTATCCAACATAATCATTTAGCAGAACAAACCCCAGTTTCAAGTTCACACTGTCAACATTATAATTTAGCAAACATGGCGCCGTATATCTGAATTGTCGTCTGTTGAATTAAGTTCGCACGATAAAGCACGATTAGTTTTGTTCGGGCTTTCGTCACGTGAGAACGTGCCTTTATTTTGTATATTCTCATTTAAAAAATACGTCACTGCAAATAGAAATATATCCACTAAAGCAAATATGCCAGTACATAATGGAGATCTAGTGCCAAACTTTACTTATGGAAGTAGAGCTTTGAGCTAGCAAAAAACTGATGAAACTATCAATATATGATAGAATACCGAATGACTTAACAAGGAAGAAATGTAAGGCAGATGATTGCATCATAAATAAAATTTAAAAATGGATCTCTGAGTTTGCTTTCAATAAATATTTTTTTTTATACAAAAATAAAAATATGTATTTATTTATGCTTGTGACGACCCAGAAAGAAAAATCAAATATACGAAATTTCGATAATGCAACTAAAACATTTTTAACTTGATATGTCTATGGGTAAACAATAAACATAATGCATAAAATCCATTAGCCCTATTTTTTTAAAATGATTAAAAACATGCAGTATGTGAGTGTTCCTAAGCTTAAAACATCACGGTACTTAAACGGTTAAACTTTCAACACCCCCTTTTTGTAATACCCAATTTCATTTCAGATTAAAATTGAGAGAAGCTAAACCGTTATCGACCCTCACAACAACATCCTAAGGAGCGGGTCCATGATTGTATTAAGAGCTGAAAGATGGATGCAGGTGCCAATATGAGCGGAGTATCATTAAGCTGTCTATTGTATGCAGATAAAAGTGATATGAACAAAATAATGAAAGGATTATTAAGATGGTTTTAACAAATATAAACAAATAATGGTATAAAATATATATGCTAACAATGTTAACCTTTCCCTTACGGTGCTAAAATAAAAACGCACGTTCCGGTGTTGGGTAGTCAATGCCCGATCAAAAATTAGAGATTTTAAATCGGAAAAATAAGAACATTCATAACTAATCCCCTTAATTAATTATAATAAGTTAAAATATATAATAATTGAGATTTATTTGCTTAAAACATTAAAAAATCATTTGGCAACGCTCACGGAACGGGCATAGGTCCACTTTGGTTGCAAGCCCCAGAGCTACTGCCGGCGGCAGTGAGAACATTGACATCCTCGCGCTTCCACAGTGAAATATGCAAGAGTGAGATGCAAATATAGTGTCGCGCACTCACAGCGCTGTTTATATGCGGATTTGTTTTCGATGTTCACAAAATACCTCCGATGTACCCGATAAATTCTGATTATTTTTAATATTATTTTTTAAATCAATGCGTAAATATATTATGGAGGTATACCTAAAATCTTAACCCTGTATTTATTATAAATATAAAGATATTGATGGATGTAGCCGATCAACCTGAAACGAAAAGTCTATGAAGCCCGGGTTCTGCCAGTTGGTACTTATGGTCTTGAAACTGTTACTTTGTCCAAACAAAGTGCCGAGAAACTACGACTGACCCAAAGAGCCATGGAAAGAGATATGTTAGGAATAAGTCTAAGAGACAGAGTCAGAAATGATACGGTGAGAGAGAAAAAATAGGTCACTGACATCATCCACCGGGTGGCGACTCTAAAATGGCAATGGGCAGGTCACGTAGCCGGAAGCTCAGATGAAAAGTGGACAAAAAGACTGCTGACTTGGAGACCGTGGACGATGAAGAGAAGTGCAGGGCGACGAAATATGATCTAAACAAACACGTTGGAATAACCTGGATGCAGTCTGCACAGGACAGAATGACATGGAAGCAAATGGAAGAGGCCTTTGTCCAGGAGTGGACGGGAAAAGGCTGAGGAAGAAGAAGAAGAAGATGGTTATTATAAGCAACGTGTAGAAGATACCCATCATAGGGAAGAGAGGGTTAATGGAATTTATATGAAATAGAGGAAGAACGAGGAAAACGTAGGAAGACGGAGTGATGGTTATTTATTTAGTTAGTTACATGATTGTGTACATTTTTTTTTCTTCAACATTTTGAAATTTTTTCTTATTTTATCTTACTGCCAAAATGGCTGGCAAAATATATATTTAGAAATATCGTACTGCCTATGAAAAGCTTTAAGCTTTGCATATGTAATTGTACGATCAAAAAATTGTTTCACATATCCTCTGTACAAGTTTACTCAGCACACTCGTATACTCTTATTTCAAAAGTCCCCCAGAAATGTTTAGTAAGCAAAATCAACAAAATGCTAACGAATTTAGTAAACACAAACATAAACGAAGTTTCCAAAATGCCAGTTTCTATTATGAATAATAAATTTGTATTCTGGCTCTTTTAAAGGCAACGTGATAAATTTTCGAGCTTATCTTTCGTATGCATAAAAATGTTTTGAATAAATAAATCTTCTTCTTCTTCTTCAAGTGCCCTGTCGGGTCCCCTTAACGTTGGCGATTACCTCGGCGAACCTGTCTCTGTCCTGCGCCGCTCGGAACAGCTCCTCAACACTTCGGATGCCGGTCCACTCCCTCACGTTTCGCAGCCAGGACATTTGCCTACTTCCGGGCCCTCGGCGTCCCTCAATTTTCCCCTCCAACATCAGTTGGAGAAGGGGGTACTTTTCCCCACTCAGTATATGACCCAGATGTGAGCGTGAGATGTGATCTTTCGAACCTTGATAGTTGATAACAATTTTCTGTCAACTCTAGCTCGCCTCAGGACTTCAGTATTGGTAACCATGTCTGTCCAGGGAACTCTGAGCAGACATGGTTACCAATACCGTATAAATCTAATATTGTATAAGAATAATGGCGTTGAAATTTTGAATGTTAATAATAGAAATATAACTATGAGCAATCTCGAAATTTTAGAAATTAAAAATAAAGAAATTATTATAATTAATCAAATCAATTTAACGTCAAGTCCAATCATTGATTTATTTCCTTTGTTGTAAGTGATTACCTGAATCCTAATAAGAACTTTAAATTATTATTTTAAATTTTAAATTGATTCATAATAATAGTTATAACAAAAGCATAAACGTTCCAAAATAAATCTTTATAACATCTTTCAAAATTGATTTGTAAACAATTTTACAATTTGACATTTGATATTTATTTTTGTAACACCTGATGATGTCAACATTGGTTGATGAAACAGCTGTCGTAAAGTAAAATAAATACAAATTTGGGATATAAAACAAAGTTTTTGAATTAACAGTTATAAAATGTTAAAATATCATAGTGTTTCGGCCAAAACAATGGACTATATAATAATAATAATAATAATAATAAATAGTGTGTATGATACAGTTTTCATATAATTCATTTGTCAATAAATGTTTATCTCGTTTCTTGCGTAACGTGATTTTTTTTTAGATTAAGGTTAGTATTTGGAAATCTAATAAATCATATTTCATCTAAAAATACATACAAGACATTTCACATACTTCACCCAGGGAGAAATAATGTTATTATTGATACAGAAGAGAGGCTGTAACTTGATTTTGAGATAAATAATATATTTAATACGTGATTTAATATCGTTATTTTGGTTTTCTCTTCTCTCACTTGTTTGACACACGCGAATCCACATGTCACCTGATATACGGCTACTTTATCATACAACTTGTACATATTTGTTTGCAATATATAGGCTGTTTTTTTAGAGGTTTGGTTTTTAAACTAGCAACACTGTTTCTACAGACTGTCAATTTGACAGTTGACAGTTGATTTGTAGTAAGTACGTTTTGCCATTTTACCCAGTTGCTCAATAAAGGTGTCAAATATTGGACTTAGATAGCGCTTCATTCGAGCTAGCCGTGGCGCTCATATGCCCGAAATCATATTTAAACAAAAATTAACTAACTAAACTAACTAACCATCACGCCGTTTCCCGAAGAAGTAGGCAGAAAGAATGGACAAAAAACACTGTTGTTAAAAAACTGGCAGCTGTCGTGTCGCTAAACGGACGTCAGTCAGATAACTGACCGGGATGCATTATTCGTCATCTACTCAATATGTGCAAACTTCACGGCGGTTGGTTAGATTCAAGTCCTCTGTGTGTTATCTGAGAATAATTAAAACCCATAAGTGTGTATATAACTTGAACAATTAAAGAAATATAGACCTTAATGTTGCCAGTCTCAAAACTCTCCGTTTTGAGCTTATGATGTATAAAGGGTTAAGAACTATTTCCACTTTTGTCTTTATTTGGACAGCTTCGACAGACATGTCAAGTCTAGCTTGACATGATTTGGTGTAAGAAATACTATATCAAGCCACACTTGACATAGGAGTGGTAAGGGTTAAATAACAATCTTGGTCCTATGAAACTAACTAACTAACTAACTAACCATCACGCCGTTTCCCGAAGGAGTAGGCAGAAAGAATGGACTGCCACACTTTTCTTTCCTGGCACATTTCTCTCGCTTCCTCAACGTTCATACATCGTGTCATGCACGCGAGTCGATTTCTCTGACTCCTCACATGGCCGATATTCAATATTTGATTTATTTGATCGTGCCACGTTTTCTTCGGTCTTCCTCAATTTCTGGTTCCATTTACATCATTAACATATAATTTTTTTACCATTCTTTCTTCATTCATTCTTTTCATATCGAGCCTTTCCCGGCAGAAGATCGTAAGTGCATTTTACAGGAGGAGGTTTTTTTTAAATATCTAAGGCTATGTTTAATGAATCTATTTAAAAAAAAAACAAGTTCTTTAATTTTGTAACTGTTAATTGTGGTTGAAGAAAAACCCAATAATTGTCTTAAATTCAAGTACTTTTGGCGCTTACGATGTTTTGCCGTACCCATTGAAGTTCTCCGAGAATGCGCTGTACGCTTACGATATCGTTTACGATGTTTTGCTTATCACAAATTAATGTGAATTTCTAAGGAAGCTGAATCATAATTGAAAGAGATTTTATTTTTATTTTTATAAAAGAAGGTATCACTCCGCTATTCATTTTAATGTACCATTCTATGATTGCTTAAATTTTTTTTTGTTAAAAATTGATAATCAAATTATAAATATTTTTACTAAGGTGAAGTTTTGAGGGAAACTTTTACGCTACAAACACAAAGCAATGACATTTCTAGATCACTTATTTCAGAATTAAGTGGAGTAATGTTTACGTTTTTTCAGGATAAATTGAAGATGATGATGTAGGCACATTCTCTAAAATATTGTCAGTTGTTATGAAGCAATCATTATTATTAATTGCATTCTCTTTTCTGGTTTCAATCCTGGGATTGGTTTGCAGCAATTTCCTCCATTATTCTCTTCCATTTTTCCCTGTCTTGTGCGGCTCTTTTGAGATCTGCATATGATGAGCAGCGTACGTCCACCAACAGGTCCTCCAGGTACTCTCGGCGTGGGCGTCCCCTAGAGTTTGTCCCCTCGATCATACCCTCCATTATGGCATGCAAGAGACCTTCTTGACGTATTACATGGCCGATCCATCTTGCACGCCTTTCGGACAAGGTCCTGAGCAGGTGCCTTCCTCCTTCGATTCCTTGAAGAACTTCCTCATTCGTGATGTGTCTCTCCAGGAAATTCCAAAGAGTCTTCTATAGGACCACATCTCAAAAGCCTCTAGTCTCCGCTTATCCCTTTCGGATAGGCACCATGTCTCGCAGCCGTACATCAAGACACTCCATACATAGGTCTTGATGAGGAGTGTTCTCAGATTTAGGTCTGTATTATTTGAGATTAATTGCATTATTACCTCTCATTTCATCAAATGCCATTTCCATCATTTGCTGGACTCGAGAATTACGTACGTGACCCGGACCCACCAGTCTGGAAATTATTCATTCACTTGTAAAGTTTTATACTGTTATTTGTTAAAGATATAGTATTCAATACTATCTATAATTTATGTAATGCCTACGTTGTTTTTCGAATAACGGCTTTAAATTTTGTTTTAAAAACAAATTATGAAAACTTTTCTCGTTACACTAAATTATTCAGTGTACCTATTGACTACTAGTAACTGACAGAAGAAATATGAGAGCAGAATAAATGCGGTAGAGATGAGGTCCCTAAGACGTATGTGTGGTAGAACGATGTAAGACAGAATCTCAAATGCTGATATTAGGAAGAAATGTAGAGTGAAAGAAGGTATTATGAACAAAATTATGATAGGTTCGCTACGTTGCAACGTGACTGGTGACCAGTCTGTCGATGCCAGCGAGCCTGGCGAAACCGGTCGCTGTCTAAATAAAGACAAAAGTGGAAGTAGTTAAAAAACATCGTTTTATTTAATTATTATTTAAAATGAACTTCCATCAAGAGATTTCAGTAAAATCATTTGATTATCTAATATTTTACTAAAAACTCTCGTTCCTATTACTCGGTGAAAAAATATAACATAATAATTATATAATACGACATTAACATTCAAAATGTTGTGTAAAATAACTGGTCCAAGTAGACGTAAAAATCGGAGAGACATCTCCAGGCGAAATCTAGTATTGTAAGATTTGCAGAGACTTTCACAGTGCGTTAATAAAGATGTTCTGCTTAATGCTTCCTAATTCTGAACTAAAATATGTAAACATAAGCGCGGGATTCTAGCATATATACAAGTTCCAAAAATTTGTCAGATGTGGTGGTCATAAAAAAGGCGGAGTGGGGAATGTTGTTGTTAAACATAAAGTGATCGCTCAACCCAACCAATGACAGGTCATAAGTCCTGTAAGCGCCTTGGCCACCACATTTTGTTCCCAGAAATACAATTTACATCTTCGTCTCTATGTTTCAGCATGGACAGTAAAAATTAATTAGCATTAGATATCCGGAATAAATGTTTAATCTATTATATTTTTTTAAAAACCTTCTATAATAATCGACAAAATAAAAACGAAAAAATCACATTTTCGCGCTACAAAACGGAAAATTCTAACATCCACATGAAGTACCTATGCTTAAACTACCTCATAATAAAACAAGTGTATTCTATACTATAGGTACCATACCTATCGAATAATTTATTGGAAAAACAATGATTTCTAATTTGTATATATTATTATATTCTAAATGATGATTAAATGCACACAAAATAACCATTACAAAATTATTGTAAACTGCTTAACTTACCTTAAAGTTTTATCCATTTTAATTAATTATAATCTCCCTAAGCAAGCAAAAATAATCCACTTTTATCTATTTTTAGAAACCCAAAACAATGACACAAGTGTCGTCTCAAGTAAATTCAAATGTATAATATATATTATTTTTATTGATGACCGGAAGACAAATATTATTAATATTATGGATCATGTTTGAACTTGCTCGCGATATATTTTTGTCGTAAGCGGTGAGCTTTGGAATATACAATAAAATTATACTCTTTTATAGGACGCTTACGATGTTTTGCTTAGCTGATTTTTTTCAATTGAAATCATACGATAAAGTGAAACATGCATTTATTTTTACTTCTGCTGATCCATTTCTTATTATATTTTGCCAGTCGGTGCGGATATTTATTTGGAACGGAAAAAACCGAATAAAACGAAAATGCTCAAATTGTCGCTTACGATGTTCTGCCGGGAAAGGCTCGATATGTCCAAACCATCTTAATGATCCTTTCATTATTTTGTTCATAACACCATCATTCGCACCGCATTCACTAATGCATTCACTCATTAAAACATAATGGCATAAAAATATCTATTTAATGAAACCAATATCATAGACATTTACATCATTTTGATGTGTTTTTATTTATTTTGAATTTGTATACCTCTAAAAAAAACACCCTTATACACATTGTTTTATTAGGTATTTCGGAGAGTTCGGTCTGATTTTCAACAGAGGGCACTGACTGCTTGAAGAAGGCGGTTTTTTTTTAAGTAAGCCTAAGCATCTGTCAATTAAGTTCAGTTCGCACATGTTTGTCATTCTCACAACAGCATTTCTTTAACCCTTAACGTACCGTGTTCAAAACAAAACGCTCGCTCCCATGTGGTAAGTTCAGTTTACCGCTAACTTTATCTAAATATCAAGCATATGACTAGATGAATCAAAATTTAATTTATGTCTTCTTGTAGGGAATTTCATTAGGAATAGATCGATATCCATAACATACATGGATTATTTGAAAAACATATCATTATTAATTTTTTTCTGGAACCATGCGATTTCTGATATGTAATGCGTCACAGCATACGGGCGACTGGACATCGGGTATAAACTTGTCTGCGCGCCGCAGCCGGCGGGGCGAGGATAAAGGCACCTAGGCAAAATGTATAGTACGTTCAAGACAACGAGTGCGTATTAATATTTGTCCCTTTTGGTAAAGTGTTAATATTTTCACAGTTCTGATATTATTAAGTTACGTGCTGCGTTTTCATCCAGTCGGTATTATTACGTACCTATTGAAAAGGTCAAAGATATAATTTATAATACGTTCGAAACAGCGAGTAAGTATTTGTCACTTTTGATAAAGTTGTAAATATTAGCAAAACAAATTCTACCTTAACACGAATGAAGGTGAGGGCAGTCTTGGAAAATATTTTTTTTTGGGATGAAGGAAGTAATTTTTGCTTTTTTTTTATTACGAAATATTGAAAACACTTCAATGGAGGATTACAATTTTTTTTATAATATTAGGGTCCATAGGTTTTAAGAAAATCAACTTTAAATTGGCAGTGGAAACTCAATTGACCACATGGCAACGCGACGGTTAAGTAAGCCTAAGCATCTGTCAATTAAGTTCAGTTCGCACATGTTTGTCATTCTCACAACAGCATTTCTTTAATCGCTCTTTAAAATGTCGAGTTTCGTGGTAAATAAGAAGCATTTGCGGGGTGTTCTGCTGTTCTATTTTAATTGTAAAAAGAGTGCAGCTGAGATGCGTAAAATGCTTGTGGAAGTTTATGGCGATCACTTGTTTAGATCTATGATGCATGCCTTAGAAGAGTAACATTTCCATTCAACTGGGCCGATGCCCGGATTACCTAAAAAAACAAGACATTTTTTCGACGCGGGATTCATCTATTGCCAGAAAGATGGAAACATCTAATGGCCTACGATGGATAGTATTTTGATTTATGTATTTTTTTTATTTTGCATTTACTTTCAAATAAATACGATTTTGATTCATAAAAACAGACCGAACTTTTCGAAACTCCTAATACCTACTATATAAAAATAAAAATATTATTTATCCAACAAACAAACAGCAGAGAGAATGTACCGCCACACTACTCTATCCTGGCACACCTCTCTAGCTTCCTCCACATTCATACAGCGAGTCATACACGCACGTCGATTCTTTCGACTTCTAACATGGCCAACCTTTAAAATTTGATTAATTTGGTCATGTCATGTTTTCCTCGGTCTGCCTCGACTCCGTACCCCATTTACATCATTAATGTATACTTTCTTAACCATTCTTTCTCCATCCATGCGTTCCATATGTCCGAACCAACGCAGCGATCCTTTCATAAATTTGTTCATAATACCTTCTTCCGCTCTATATTCCTTTCTTATATCAGAATTTGAGATTCTGTCGTATATCGTTCTAACACACTTACGTCTTAGGGACCTCATCTCTACCGCATTAATTCTGCTTTCATCCTTCTGCCAGTTCCATGCTTCGCTTCCATACATTAGTGATGGGATCAGAACACCATAAATAAAATATGTGTTAAAATAATAATAAGAAGAAGATGGTGTACATTGATTCTCGAAGACGTATTAACGTCATTCTACTGGCTTCACCTTTAAACATTATGAATCCTATTTTAATATCAATGTATTTTCTTTGAAACATGATGTAATACAACAATGTTTCAAAACTTAATATCCTTAACAATATTTTAAGGATAATAAGGATGATGTTTTATTAAAATCTAATTACCTAAAAGCAAAAACACGTTTTCTATATAATGTATTATATTACTTGTGCATGCTTATTTTTAAATCTGTGCTGGTGAAGGCATTTTACGAGTATTTAAAACAAGTTGCGACTCGTGAAATATTCAAGGAAGTAAAGATTAAAGGCAGCAAGACTCATTAAAGGCATTCCAAAAATGTCCCATATAACATTATCCCCTGGATTAATTTAAGGTAGTAGTCTAGTAACTTTAGCCGATTTTCATGTCTTTTTTGAGGGCGTTTTTTTTTAGGAAAATAAAAAATTAATCGTTTTGGAAATTTAGGATGTTTTTACTTACACATTAAAGATACAAAAAAAATTGTTTTTGAAAATTTTTTATAGTTTATTATTATAACTAACTAACTAACTAACCATCACGCCGTCTCCCCGAAAGGGTAGGCAGAAAGAATGGACTGTCACACTTTAACCGATGCGGCACTCCATCCTTCTCTTTTCGCCCCGCGGGAGACGCGGTGTGATGGGTTGCGAACCTCATCGCCACCAATAGGCATCTCCCGCGCACACTTCGATCTTCCAACATCCACCAAATAAATCTAGAACAAATAATATAAAATACAATGATATAAAATAAAATGACAAAATAAAAATAATTTAATACAAAATGTTATTTTTAGATGGTGCACATTTGTCTATTTAATTTATGTTCCACGAATCCACCGTTTTTTTAATTTAGCACATAATGTAATAACACATATTGTTTTTCCGATGTTGCACATGTTAACATGGACGATCCGGACTTTTGTGTTTATTTAATTTATGTTACACGTATCCACCGTTTTTTTAAAATTAGCTCTTATATGATTTAATTAATGTTCCACGAATCCACTTTTTTTATTTGCCAGTAATTAGGCACTTAAAACCAACCAACACCAGCAAGAACTTTAAAAGAATATTGAAGAAATTATTCAAATTGTCATTGGAACAAATGAAAAAATTATTTTTACACCTGTCAAAATTCTTTATATAAACGAATTTTTTTTTTTTATTATTATTATTATTATTAATCGAAGTTGGCACCTCGAAAAAAAAGCGCGTGGGTGGCCCGGGTGATTTTGGCTCTTGATGTTATCTGAAATCACAAATTCTTGAAAATTCTTAATCTAAAGACATGTCATTCTGGTCGGAACTACAGAAGTTAAATTTCATGGATAAATAAGAAAATGGCGGGCTTTGAAAAAAAAAATCAACAAAGTAGGGGTTGTAAAATAAAAAGTTAAGGGTGAAAAATGTCTCGGTAGTTCCGACGAGAATGACATGTCTTTAGATTAAGAATTTTTTATTTCAGATAACATTAAGAGCCAAAATCACCCGGGTCACCCACGCGCTTTTTATTTCAAGGTGCCAACTTCGATTAATAATAATAATAATAATAAACTATTAAATATTTTAAAAATTTTTTTGTATCTTTAAATTTTCAAAACGATTCATTTTTATTTTCCTACGAAAAAACGCCCTCAAAAAAAGACATGAAAATCGGCTTAAGTTACCAGACTTACTACATCGCTGTGCCCATCTTTTCAAAGCTGTAAAGAATTCGTTCAGAGCAATCCTAAAAGAAATGCCGTATGATATATGGCCGAGCCATAGAGGGCTCCCTCCGCTTACCCGAAGCTGTTATAGGGGCAACGGTGCCTTTCGTCAGCTTCACTCGTGCACTCCCTAGGCCCGTCCCCCGTCCATGCGGGACTTAAAAAATAATAATAATATATGTGTAATAATATATGTATGCCGTGGGATAGAGCCACGGATAACTACCACACTCCCTCATGTAGAGATACCTCAGAATTTTTTTTTGAACTCTCTCCAACATAACGGAATATCTCGCCTCGTGAGGACTCCATATCACAGAACCACTTTCGAGTCTGCTCCGAACCAATGCGTTGAATAGGACTCTGACCACATTGGAATCTCTGAAAACTCTTCCGGTCCGAATGATGAAGCCCAACATCACAGTGCAATGTTAAAAAATCCTCTCGATAGGTGCACTTACTAAACTTGCTAAATTATGGGCAACTTTGAAAAACTGTGCGTCGATAGGTTAGTTTAAAGTTGAATCATAGCCCGGGGCCAGTATTTCGATTGGAGTTGTTGGGTACGTTGACCCTGCCCATTCCAAGTTCCTAAGTTATTACGCGAAGCTGTATAGCATTGCTTACTCCTTCAGGGATACTGAGTCCACAAGACCGCGACCTTGTTCGTGTTGCGGGCAATGTCCTTAAATTAAATTAAATTAAAAATCAAATGTTGAATGTCGGCCACGTGAGGAGTCAAAGAAATCGACACGCGTGCATGACTCGAATGTTGAGGGAGCGAGAGAAATATCTCAGAAAGCAATGCATGGTACATCGTTCTATCACACATACGTCTAAGGGACCTCATCTCTACCACATTTATTCTTCTATTATTATTATTCTGCCAGTTCCATGCATCGCTTCCATACATAAGGGTTGGGATCAGAATTCCATTGTGAACGGCCATTTTCGCTTTCATTGATAAATTATAGTTTACAATAATTATTTGTAAAGCTCCATTCACTTTGTTACCCGCACCAACCCTTCTATCGACGTCACTATCCGTTCTGCCATCTGCTGTGAACATGCTACTTAATACACAAATTCACTCACCTGCTCCAAGTACTCTGAGATGCTTCATTTTATAAGAATATCCATTTCATTGAATAAACTAACTAACTAACTAACCATCGCACCGTCTCCCCGAAGAAGTAGGCAAAATTAATTAACTGCTACACTTTTCTTTTCTGACTATTTTCTCTCGATTCCTCAACATTAATACATCGTGTCATGCACGCGCGTTGATTTCGTCGTCGTCGTCGAGGGCGTAGGTCTTTTTGTTCCCGACAGATATCTCCGACAGCGCCAGCATTGATTGTTCTTTCTTCCGGCCGCAAGAACCAACCAGCCTCTTATGCAGTATGTGTTCTCCTACCGACCCTTATGTATGGAAGCAAAGCATGAAACTGGCAAAAGAAAGATGAAAGTAGAATAACTGCAGTAGAAATGAGATCTCTTAGACGAATGTGTGAATATTCTGTGCATGATAGAGTGTCGAATGAAAATATAAGAAGTGAATGCGGTGCGAATGATGGTGTTATGAACAAAATAATGAAAGGATCATTAAGATGGTTTGGACATATGGAAATAATGAATGAAGAATAAATGGTAAACAAATTATATGTTAACGATGTTAATGGAACCAGAAATAGAGGAAGACCAAGGAAAATGTGGCACGATCAAATAAATGAAATATTTAATGTCGGCCATGTGAGGAGTCAGAGGAATCGACGCGCGTGCATGACACGATGTATGAATGTTGAGGAAGCGAGAGAAATATGTCAGGAAAGAAAAGTGTGGCAGTCCATTATTTCTGCCTAATCCTTCGCGTGATGGTTAGTTAGTTAGTGAGTTATTCATATAAAACGATGTTTTTTTAACTACTTCCACTTTTGTCTTTATTTAGACAGCGACCGGTTTCGCCAGGCTCGCTGGCATCGACAGACTGGTAACACTATTGTAAACTTAGTCCTTTATATACATACAGATCAGGGGTGGTTAACATGATTCTATACAAAAATAATCTTCAAATATTTATGTAAAATTTTTCTGAATTTAACTATTGGTATTACAGGTATTGTTGGAGGTTCGTGTTTAATACAATGGGTTTTAATTTTTATTATCTCTTACATATTCATATATAATTTTTGAAAAAATGGTAATTTTGTTTAAATTTTTACTGAATTTAAATATTATATGTTACAGTTCTTGGTCCGTAAGGTTGGCCGCGCCTTATTCGGTTTTCCCAATCCATATAGCTGCTAGGGTCTGGAATCAATCAAAAACACATTTTGGGCAGTAATCGATTCCAGGAATATTTTTTATTTCTTTATATGGGGTATAGCAACGGGGAGTGCACAAACATGTTTGTATATAAAGGACTAAGTTTACAATAGTGTTACCAGTCTGTCGATGCCAGCGAGCCTGGCGAAACCGGTCGCTGTCTAAATAAAGACAAAAGTGGAAGTAGTTAAAAAAACATCGTTTTATTTAATTATTATTTAAAATGAACTTCCATCAAGAGATTTCAGTAAAATCATTTAGTTATTCATATCTCTGGACAATAAAATAAATATTCGAATTTTGAATTATTCGGGTAGTTTCGTAAAGTTTCCAATTCATGGCTTTGACCGTAGCGTAGACAAGGTCCTATGCGCATAGAACAGAGTTGCGGCTGAACATGGCAACTAATTTAATTTCACCAACAAACGTGGGGCTTATTGAATATTGGGGTAAACTTGTATTTAAATTACATAATAATAATGTCTCCTACAGGGTGACCCAAATTATATTACTCCATAATTACACTCACGCTTCAGTCCTCCGAAGCAGAGAGAAGACTAATGAACCGATGTAAATTTGATAGAAACACTGTCAATATTTTGAAAACATTCCAAAACAAAACCAAAAATATCAACACAGAGACACAATTGGAAAAAAGGATCCCAGAGATAACTAACTTACTAACTAACTTACCACCACGCCGTCTCCCCGAAGGGGTAGGCAGAAAGAACGGACTGCCACACTTTTCTTTCCTGACATATTTTGTCGTGTCATGCACGCGCCTCGATTTCTCTGACTCCTCACATGGCCGACATTCAATATTTGATTTATTTTGATAGTGCCGCGTTTTCCTCGGTCTTCCTCTATTTATGGTTCCATTTACATCGTTAACATACAATCTTTCTTCATTTATTCTTTCCGTATGTCCAAACCATCTTAATGATCATTTCATTATTTAAAGAAAGGTGTAATATTTGGATCATGAGCTAAGGGGACAAAAATACCACCTCCTTCGACTGATATTAATGGGTAAAGTGGAGGGACGTCGGGGAGTTGGTAGCATGTAGCTTTCCTGGCTGCGAAACATTATAGAGTGGACAGGAATAACAAGAGTTCAGAACCTGTTCCAAGTGGCGCAGGATAGAGATGCCTTTGCTGCAGTGATCGCCAACGTTGGGGGGACCTGACGCGGCACCGAAAGAAGATGAAACAATGATGTAAAACTCCATTTTAAATATTTAATACGAATGAAAACGTTTGTTTTCTAGAACATTTGACCTGGGGAAAAATATCCAGAGTGGTATCCCCTTGTGTTCTCTGGAGGATTTTCTGTCGGGGTTACCTTAGCTGGGTGTATCCAGTTTTATGGCGCTGAAAGCTCGCCATTCGTCCTATCTCTATCTGCTATGGCACTTAGTAATATGTGCCACATTGCCCGGGGTTCGCGGGGTCTTTAAAAGACCTCTCGTGGACGCTAGAGAGTTGGACTTGATAGTAGTGTTGCTCTTGTAAATGCAACATGGCGGCTTACGACATTTTGTAGAGGCTTATTTTCCAGCAAAACATACCCCATCGTAGCCCTACTACCCTTTTGAACCCATAAATATAAACAATATTGAATATTAATACAATACGTAATTGTGGAACAATGGGACGATGATTTTATTTTATACAGCTGTTTTATGAACCCAATTACTGTTTACAATGATAACCGAAACTCCTCACCGAAATACGAAATTCGTATTTTATCTTCGCGTGCGATCATGATTTACTATTGGGTATGGCAAGGTCAGATGGTTATTAGGATAACAGTTTTATGTTAAAAAATTTGCTACGTAATTATATTTTGATTATAAACACACTTATATTTATAGTTATTACGTATTTCGATATCAAACAATCAGAAATTTAACATATAGGGCTGTACTAGAAACCACAAACTATCAAGATTATTATTTTAATAAAGATATTGGCTTTGAAATGTTGTATTTTGATAATAGAAGGTATTTTAATTTTTCCACCTTTTCAACGTTACGGCCGTTCAAATGCAATACTGACCCACTGTAGTTAAGCCGTCCGAATGTCACCCATTTGGTTTTACTGACATTTATTGTTAGCCTTAATCTTTCACCGGACTCGTCAACAAAATTAAGGAGGTCCTGAAGATCACTGACACTTTCAGCCAATAAAACAGTGTTGTCGTCATATCTTATATTGTTTATCACAACGCCATTAATTTTAAGTCCTTTCTTGGTGTTGAGAGGGCTCGTTTAAAAACATAGTCAAAGTAGAGATTAAATAACAATGGAAAAAAGATACAACCCTGTCTCACACCTCACTGGATGGTAATTGGCCGCCCAACCCAACTGAATTCTTCGATCGGCTTCGGTTCGAGAGAAACTTGTCAGGAAAGAAAAGTATGGCAGTCCATTTTTTCTGCGTACGCCATCAGGGAGACGGCGTGATAGTTAGTTAGTTAGTTATATAAACAATATTTAGAAAAATCTAATACATTTCTTTACCCAAATACCCCCCCTAACCTCGATAAATATTATCTTGACCCACTCGAATGGATAAATTAAAAATCGATAGCGGCCGATTCTATCTTTAGTTCAATCGTTTAACTCGGTAATGTATTGATAAGAAGGCTCCCCTCTGACCTACTTCGATCAAAAGCCCTAAAGCTCCGTGATTGAAGGTTTACGATGCTTTTTCAGGGAAAGTTACAACTTTCCGACACTTTGGGTGCAATAATTATCGCTAAGTGCCGAAGGCCGGCGGAAGTCTGAAAAGTTTAGCCAACGGCAAAAATGCTGCGCTCAATTTTATTAATTGAAACTAAAAATAGATCCAAAACTGTTGCTCATGCAATATGTACTATGTTTTATTCTTTTTTGTGAGATTAGGACATAGAAGTAATGAGCAGTTGCTTCCCTTTATGAAGGAAGCAACGCATGTGTCAGAGTAAACGGGGTTTTCACTTCATGGTTTGATATCACAAAAGGTGTCAAACAGGGTTGTGTAATAACCCCGTGGTTGTTCTATACGTTCTATACATGGACAAGTGTATGAAATAATTAGATGGCATAAACGCTGGTACGAAAAAAAAACGATGTATCCATCAGCTGTTTGCCATATGCAGACAATGCTTTTTTAATCGCTAACAGCTTAGAGTATCTACAAGTCCTAGTGTCAAGAATGTACAAAGTATGCAACAATTATGACCTTGTGATGAACGTATCAAAGACTTAAGTTATGGTATTTGAAAAGGAAGAATGTATGACGGATTGTGACATAAGTGCGAACGGTGAGAAATTAGAGCACGTTACCGAATTTGTTTATCTGGGAAGCATGTTTACATGATATGGAATAATGGAGAAAGATATCGAAAGAAGGGTTGGAGCTGGAAACAAAATAAATGGTGCACTCAAAGTCTTTACCTCAAATAGAAATTTATCGACTGAAGCAATAATGCCAGTGCACAATGGAGTTCTAGTCCCGTCCCTTATGTATGGAAGTGAGCCTTAGCGTTCAATAAGCTTTATTAATGATTTTGTGCTGGCGACGAATGATGGGCATACCATGGATGGCGAGACGAACGAACCAGTCGATCCTTGACCAGTTGGACATCACGGCCGGTCTTTAGAGAGTACGCTCTCAGATACATTTGATAGCGCCTTTTCATAAAATATGAAAAAACAACTTCTATAATAGAAAACTGACTTTTACATTCGTATGAATACAACATTTTGAATGTACTCGTATACCAATTCTTGCAGACAAATACTGGATTTTACCCATTGCGGATAATTTTTTTTTTATAAAGATTAATTCTATCTCAATAGAGACGAAGATGTAAATTGTATTTCTGGGAACAAAATGTGGTGGCCAAGACGCTTACAGGACTTATGACCTGTCATTGGTTGGGTTGAGCGATCACTTTATGTTAAACAACATTCCCCATTCCGCCCTTCTTATGACCACCACATCTGACAAATTTTTGGAACTTGTATATATGCTAGAATCCCGCGCTTATGTTTACATATTTTAGTTCACTCTTCGCTAGCGTCATCTATTAAGATTGGGAAGCATTAAGCAGAACATCTTTATTAACGCACTGTGAAAGTCTCTGCAAATCTTACAATACTAGATTTCGCCTGGAGATGTCTCTCCGATTTTTACGTCTACTTGGACCAGTTATTTTATACAACATTTTAAATGTTAATGTCGAATTATGTTCTATTTTTTTCACCGAGTAATAGGAACGAGAGTTTTTAGTAAAATATAAGATAATCAAATGATTTTACTGAAATCTCTTGATGGAAGTTCATTTTAAATAATAATTAAATAAAACGATGTTTTTTAACTACTTCCACTTTTGTCTTTATTTAGACAGCGACCGGTTTCGCCAGGCTCGCTGGCATCGACAGACTGGTCACCAGTTTTATTTCAACACATCGTTTTATTTCATTATTATTTAAAATATTAGAATTTCCGGAATTATAATAAGCAGTTTGCACCCCATTTATAACGAGATAAACATGAGCTGTTTAACCCTTTTCTACCCATTTTAACCACCGTATCGTCAATCTTCTCTTACTGTTAAGTATCATTAAATTAAGGAATTTAAGGAACTTAACTTTCCTTAAGTTGTGACATTAAATTTTCCCTCCCTTAAATCTAATTTGCCTGTTCTAGACTTCGCGTCTGGAACGCAATTATTAATATTCAATTTATATCCGGAGACACGCACTGTTTCGACAAACATATCGATTTGGCGTCTCCGAAAATTTCTCGAAAGCTTTGAAACTTACCCCTATCGGATGAGCTTTTTATATGAATATTTCAGGGGCGCTCCGAGTCAAATAATTTGAGAAAAAAACTACTAGCTAAAGCCATTTTCACCATCCACGCTAATGTTGCAGACTGTCATGATTTTTTCTCCTTGAAAAATCATTACCTTGGACTTGTTAACATTCATCATCAGATCATTTATACATCTATGTCACTATATCTTTGTTTTGAGAATCAATAGATACAAAGTTGTATACAGTAATTGGGTTCAAATAACATGCTGTATACAAATATGAAAAGCAAATAGAATCTACCACATTAAAGGCCCAAGTTTTCTTCTTCTTCTTCCTCTTAGTTTAGGTCGTATGGCCTGTTTGTGACGGTGAGTTATCCTGGGATGATGATGTCCAGCCGTCTCTCCTACTTTTTGGCGGCCTTCCTGGTTGTCTCTTGCTGCTTGGGTTTTCATTTTTAACCATTTTTGCAATTATTTTATTCCCCATGCGGTCCACGTGGTCTCTCCAAAAGCGCATTCTGCTTCTTCCCTATCTTAAAATGCCCTCAATATCACAGACAGACCTTATCGTTTCGTTTATGATCTGATCTTTGAGTGTTTTGCCTGCGATGGAGCGTAGGGTTCGCATTTCTGCTACTCTAAGAAGGTTCTTAGTTCTATTGGTATCGGCTCTGACCTCTATCCCATACGTCATGAAGGGATGGACGCATACCTTGTATATCTTGACTTTACTTTCGGTTAGCATGTATTTGTTCCTTCACATGGTGTCGCCCAAGCAGCCAGCCACGGCTGTCGCTTTGTTGGTTTGTACTCGCACCTCGTCAAATAGGTCACTGTAGCTACAGATCTCTACACCTAGGTAAGTCAATCGCATGACTTGTTCAATAGGTGTGTTATAGATGATCAGTTTTAAATATAAGTCCCGGGTGGACCGAGGACAGGCCCAAGGTATACGAGCGAGGCTGACAAAAGAGCGCCGCTACACCCTATAATAGCCTCGGGTATATGGCGGGAACTTCTATGTTCCTTTAAAAAAAAGATGATCAGTTTACATCTGAGCGGCTTTTTTGATATCGTTAAGCATCGTTTAGACCCAAGTCGCCTCTTAAAAACCAGCAAAAGTGTTACGTTTTGCTGCAAATAATCAATGTTGTTTAATTCTAGCGAAGAATATTAATATTTATAAAGAAATCTCTATTATGAGCATAAAATAGCTCGTTCGAATCTGGTCGTGTCCAGGCTCGAACCCGCATCCCCTGGATCAGGATCCAAGCGTTCTATCCCTTAGCCAGTGCTCCGCAACCGGTGTGCCGTGGCACACCGCTGTGCCGTGAGCCGGATGCAGGGGTGCCGCGGTCAAATACATAATGAAAAAAATATTTTGTTATAATTGGAAGTCATGAATTGTGAAAGAGTCGACTCTTTCGTAAATCAGCCCAGGAGACGTAGATGACCTTTTTTATTATTTTTTTTTTTTAGTTCGGATAGCTTTTTAGTGAAAATCTGACGGGATATATTTTGTTGGCGATCTTTTTTTAGGCCATTCGTGAAAAATTGAATGAGGACTTACGGAATGAGCTAAAAAAAGTCACCAACATCTCTGCTGAGCTGATTAACGCGCACGCCCAGACTGAATTTTAGCTTTAGGTGTGTCGCAGAATTCCAGGAAGAACTTAGGTGTGCCGTAGGCGAGAAATGGTTGCGGAGCACTGCCTTAGACTACCAACCGGATTTTATTGAAATTTCATCGCCCGCCAATGGTGTATTCCTATCAGCAAACCTTTTCTCTCGACTTTTGCCCTTATGACTGGGAAAATTTTTGGTCAACTGCCTTTTGAGTCACGTATCTCGAGGACACGATAAAAGTAATTTTAGGGCTTTGAAAAAACTAATTTCCTCTCGTCCTCGTGGTAAAAAGGTTGACCATATGGGCGGACGTCGTCCTTGAAAACGTACCTTAGAATGACATAGTATTAAATCATGCAATTAGAGTAAGCATGTAAAAAAAAAATATTGTGATTTAAAATTTCATGGTAGAAGTTCATTGTAAATAATGAAAATATTTTTTTTTGTAAAAAAATCACGAGTCGTTCATCTCAATGAAAGGCGATTGTTCTAAAAAGATGGGAAAGTGAATCTCGTTTGGTGAATTTCAAATATTTCATACTTTTATGACCAATGTTCTATAGGTGAATACGTAAGTTGTGACACTGAGTAACTTCAATACGAAATTTAGTAGTTTTTATTTATGTTACATAGGAATATTATTATCATTCAAACCTAATGTGTATCCTTGATATCTTCTTCTTCGTTCTGTGTCCTGTCAAGTCTCCCCAACGTTGACTATCACCCTCGTAGTGATGACCTAGGGAAAAATATCCAGAGTGGTATCCCCTTGCCTTTTCTGGAAGATTTTCTGTCGGGGTTACCTTCACTTAGCTGGGTGTATCCAGTTTATGGCGCTGGAATCTCGCCATTCGTCCTCTCTGTATCTGCTATGGCACTAAGAAATATGTGCCACATTGCCCGGGGTTCGCGGGGTCTTTAAAAATACCTCTCATGGACGCTAGAGAGTTGAACTTGGTAGTAGCGTTGCTGTTGTAAATGCAACATGGCACCTTACGACATTTTGTAGGGGCATACTTTCCAGCAAAACATACCCCATCGTAGCCCTACAACCCTTTTCAAATCAAATCAAATCAAATGAGTTTATTAACTCAATAGACATTACAAACAGGAAAATGTTTAAGGCATCTATTAAGTACAGGTAAAATATTATAAAAATACAACAAAGTACCAGGAACGCATTAGAGATGGTGCGACATTAGGAAGACAAGATACTTTCTAAAGTCAATAGTATTTGCCCCCTGAACGTACTTTCACTAACATGAAAGACGTCGATCTCCGAGGAGACCGCGTTCAGCAGACCAATTGCTCTTCCCACCGGTGTCACCAGAGGCAGATTGGTTCTGGCGGCCGGTAGGTAAAACAATCTGTGCTGTCGCTGTCGGAGATATCTATCAGGGACAAAAAGACCAATGAATGACCAATGAAAAAGATCAAATTTGAATACTTGATGTACAAATAAAAATAAATATACTCGTACAATATATTTAGAAACTGGTGGTTTGCGAGTGTCATAAGTAAAAGTTACAGGTTAATTCACAGTTATTTATTCAATAGACACAGACACAAGCATTAAGTTAATTGAAATAAATAGAGATGTCCTTCAGAATCCCACATGTGGTGGGCCATCAGATTTCGTTTTCTACATCCCCCCAGAAGACCGCCAAAGAGATGGAGGGATAGCTGGGTGTCTACCTTATAAGAGAGGCTAGCCTGACTGCAGATATACATCAAAGATATCAAAAGAGAAGAAGAAGAGATGTGACGCGGTTGCAGACGTCTTTGTGTGAGAGCGTGTCCGTGGCAAGAAAATATGCTCATAGAGACATCCGTGCGCGGAGACGTCCGAGGCCTTAGTCTTCGTCTCCAGGGGGAGTTATGCTGTTACAAGTATAGTAGTTAGTGCAGGCGCAAAAAGTTAGATTGCTATATGAGATTAATCCTCCTACTTCATATATAAATAAAAGGGAATATTCTAGGCCATGAGACAAATTGACTCGTAAATTTTTTATTTTAAAAAAAAATCTGTTTATTTTATGATTTTTTGTTTTTTATTATGCATTTTTTATTATGCACTATTTTATCATATGTTTTATACTAAAAATTTCAAAAAATATTTTAAGAATAATGTAATTTTTTTTATAACTGAATTAAAAATAAAATTAAAAATACTGAGTGTACACGATGTTTTCATTGTTTATTAAAATATTTTTTTGTATATCATACAACAGGTCATTTGACTCCAATTATTTTCTCAATTTGTTTTAGCTATTATATTTATTCTCATGACTCGTAATCTATCACCATTTTATTGTCATGTGAATTCAACATTAGTCCCAAAACAGTGTGACAATTACATTGCTATCGCCGGGAATCGAACCCGGGACATTCGGTGCATCAGTCATAGTTCTTGTCACCCTAGTCATTATTATATTGTTGGTTATCATTATATGTTCTCAAATTTGAACCTGCAATTATTCACTGTTAAATTAAGAACACTGTTTTAATATCAAAAATTTAGTTTATTTTTTAATTGTTATTTTTGATAAATTGTTTTATGTCCAAATAAGTTGCCTAAATGTTGTTTGTGTGTTATGTCTTATTTGCGTAAAGAAAAAAAATATTTTATGGTCTTGACACGCTTGGCCTTGGAAGGCCATAATCTTATATTCTTATATAGTTAACATGTCACAGTCTTAAAATAAAAACAACGTTCTGGGCAATAGACTGCTCAATTATATTTATTTATTAACAACAACAACAACAACAAACCATCACGCCGTTTCTCCTCAGGGGCAGGCAGAGAGAATGGACCGCCACACTACTCTATCCTGGCACACCTCTCTAGCTTCCTCCACATTCATACATCGAGTCATACACGCACGTCGATTCTTCCGGCTTCAGACATGACCAACCTTTGATGTTTGATTAATTTGGTAATGCCACGTTTTCCTCGGTCTACCTCGACTCCTTACTCCATTTACATCGTTAACGTATACTTTTTTAACCATTCTTTCTTCACCCATGCGCTCCATATGTCCGAACCAACGTAGCGAACCTATCATAATTTTGTTCATAATACCTTCTTTCACTCTACATTTCTTCCTAATATCAGCATTTGAGATTCTGTCGTACGTCGTTCTACCACACATACGTCTTAGGGACCTCATCTCTACCGCATTTATTCTGCTTTCATCCTTCTTCTGCCAGTTCTATGCTTCGCTTCCATACATAAGGGTTAGGACCAGAACTCCATTTTCGCTTTCATTGATAAATTCTTGTTTCCAATAACTACTTTTAAAGCTCCATTCACATTGCTACCCGCACTAACCCTTCTTTCAACATCACTGTCCGTTCGGCCATCCGCTGTGAACATGCTACCTAAATACACAAATTCCCTCAACTGTTCCAAGTTCTCTTCATTTACACTTATATTACATACTGTCATTTGCTCTTCCCTTTCAAAAACTAACACCTTTGACTTTCCGACATTCATCATTTAATCGTTCGACTTGCATACCTCATACATTCTCGACACCAAGACTTGTGATTCGTCCGCACTATCCGCAACGAGAACGGCATCGCCCGCGTAAAGCAGACAGTTTACAGACAGATCACTCATCTTAGCACCAGCATTTATACCTTTAAGTTCTTTAGGTTAATAAGTTTATTTATTAAAATATTGATATATCTATTTCAGAACAAATTCAAAAAATGTTATTAAAAAAATCAGTTGAAAAAATGGAAAAAAAAGAAAAAAGAAAACCAATCATTATCAGTTCAAGAAAATATAATACAAAAAAAAAGAATACAAAAACCAATCAATAACAGTTCAAGAAAATGTAAGCCAATAATTTTATTTTAACATCTGTCAATACTGACCACATTTATAAAAATATTTACATTTTTTTTTTTTTAAATATTTATATTTATATAAGATCACCGATGACCGGCTAGTTAGTCCGAAAATGTGAGTGTTGTAAACTAAGCATATAAAAAAAGAAACATCAATCAATATCAATTCAAGAAAATATATATTATAAAATAAAATGTTAACCGATCAAAACCAGTTCAGGAGAAAAATAAATAAATAAACCAACCAATATTAGTTCAAGAATATCAAAAAAATGATATTTTCATTTGAAATTCTTGGTAGAAGATCATTTTAAATAATGAAAAAATAAAATTAATACAAAATGTCTTTATTATTTTATATTTAGTGGGCTTCACTGGTTTCGGCAGCTTGCTGCCATCTTTTGGCCGAAAATTGTCCATTGGCGACCTTCGTGGCAGAATGGTAATACCGAAGGTTCCGGGTTCGATTCCCAGCCCTGACAGTGTGATTGTCTCACTGTCTTTGGTCTGGTGTAGAATTCTCGTGACAATAAAATAGCTTAGCTACCTATCACATGTCACGAGAATCAATATATCAGCTAATAACATATGTATACAAAAAAAAAGAAAGAAACTACGAGTGATCCAATGAACCATGATAAGATTCATGTTAGGTATAAGCCTAAGAGACAGAGTCAGAAACGATAAGGTGAGAGAAAACATAATTAGGCTTATAAATCCACAAATGGGTCTAAAAAACAAGGGTCACTGACATCATCCACGGAGTAGCGACTCTAAAGTGGCAGTGGGCAGGTCTAGTAGCCACAAGCTTGGCCAAAAAATTACAAGATGGCTCTGACTTGGAAACCGTGGACGGCAAAGAGAAGTGCAGGGCAACCGCAGCTACGGCGAAATAACCTGGATGTAGTCTGTACAAACAATTTTTAGAAATAAGCCGACCGAAGAATTAAGTTGGGTTGGGCGGCCTTTGGGAAATTACGTCATGTTCTCACTTCCAAAATACCACAAAGCCTCAAGACTAAAGTCTTCAACCAGTGCGTTTTGCCAGTCATGACGTACGGAGCCGAGACGTGGACATTGGCAAAAGGTCTAGTCTATAGATTCAAGGTTGCCCAGCGCGCCATGGAATGAGCCATGCTTGGAATAACCTTGAGGGACAGATTTAGAAACGAATTTATTCGACCACAAACCAAGATGACTGAGATGGCTCTACGGATAGGCGGGCTGAAGTGGCGGTGGGCTGGCCATATCTGTCGGAGAACCGACAGCCGATGGGGAAGACGGGTTCTGGAGTGGAGACCGCGTACATTCCGTAGAGTTGGACGTCCCCTTGCCCGCTGGATCGACGATCTGAAGAGGATTGTTGACATGGTTGGATGGGAGCAGTAATGGATAGGGGGCGGTGGCGGGTTTCGGGAGAGGCCTATATTCAGCAATGGATGATAGACGGCTGTAATGATGGGTCTGTACAAGACAGAGAGACGCGGAAACGAATGGAGTAGACCTCTGTTCACTAGTGGACGGGTATATATAAAGAAGAAAAAGATAAAAGAGATATCAAAGAGAGCCGAATTCATTAATCTGTAACATGTTGAGCGTATATTCAAACAGTTTCTTTTGTTCAGGTTCGTTTTTTGAATAGCTCGTTGTCCAATACGGCCAACAGTCGCTTAAGAATTCCCCCTTTTTCCCCTCCAGACCTTTGGATAGGCAGCTGTACAGGACGCTGATGCCAGCTTCCTCGGGAGACTTCATCAGTCTCCTCATGAAAAAAAATATTTTATGGTTCGTGATATTTGCAGTCATCTGCGTATCCACTACTCCGGGGTGAAGAACAAAGCATCTGATAGGAATGCGTTGAGATTCGAAATCTTTATCAAGATACCTTGCGAACATCAGCTGAAATAAAAATATTCCTCTTCATTATCAGTTTTCAATTACGTTTTGAAATTATATTTCTTTTGGCTAGTTTAGATGGTAAAATTTAGAGAATATTTGATAATGGCTTAGCAAGACAAAACATATTATTATTATATAATAAAACTTCTAGAAAACAAACGTTTTCAATCGTATTAATTATTTTTTTATTTAATGTATTTTTAAAAAACCCAATTGTGTTGCATCTTCGTCTGTATTGAGATACAATCAAATCATAAAAATTATAATAATTATTATTCTTCTCAGTTGTATTCAGTATGATTGAGGGTTGTGTCCATCCTCTAAACTGTTGACCATGGCACGCCATGCGCTCCTGTCACCCGTCAGTCTCCAGGCTGCAGCTAAGGATAGACCAGTCAAATCCCTGATTTGATCGGACCAGCGACTCGGTGGTCGTCCATGTAGTCGCCTTCTCTCCACTTGGCCCATGATGATGAGCTTTTCATGTTGCTTTTCAAGTGGATTAAACAAAGTTTTTCAATTTCCTAAGAATAATATATTAACGTATGGGATGGAAACTGTGACCCTCACCAAGAGAAATGTAGAAAGTTTGAGAGTCACGCAGCGTTCCATGGAAAGACATATGCTCGGCGTCAGTCTCCGAGATAGAATCAGAAATGAGAAGATTAGGCGCCGAACAAAAATAACCGACATCATGGAACGACTAGCGAGACTGATGTGGCAATGGGCGGGTCATGTGGCGAGACAGAGTGAGGATAGATGGACCCAGAAAATAATAAGGTGGAGACCATGGGAGAATAAGAGAAACGTCGGCAGGCCGCAAAAAAGGTGGGCCGACGACATTGCTGCCGTGGGGGGGAAATGTGGCTACGGCTGGCAGGAGATAGAGACGAGTGGAAGGGAAGGGAGGAGGTCTATGTCCAGCAGTGGACCGATAGGGGCTGACGAAGAAGAAGAAGAAGAAGAATATATAGATTGATTAAAAAGCGAGGGAGAGAATTTCAAATTAGTTTTTAACTCACCTGTGCCAATTTGGACTGAGCATATGCTAATTCGGAATAATACTCCTTTTTGGAATGTATGTCTTTATACATTATCTGGCCTATATTTACAGCGCAAGAACTGACATTCACAATTCTCGAGCAAAACTCGCCATGCTTCCCAGCCAGTTTAAGGTTATCCAGCAAGAGGTGCGTGAGAAGAAAATGGCCGACGTAGTTTACAGCCAAGTGTATTTCAAAGCCATCTTCGGTAAGCCCTTGCGGGACGTCATGGACCCCTGCATTGTTCACAAGCAGATGTATTTCCTTGTGTCCTTTTTTCACTGCGTCTGCAAAGCTTCTCACAGAAGACATGGAGGATAAATCTAACTTCAAAAACTCCACAGTTCCAGGATAGTTTCCATTTTTTATTTCTTCCTCAAGGACTCTACACGATGCTGTATTTATGTCACCAACTATAACGTGCATTCCGCATTTGACGAGTCTTCTGACGACGGTCGCGCCTAGCCCGTTTCCTCCTCCTGTGACGACAGACGTGAATCCTTTTCTATCGGGGTACGAGTTTATTTTGTTGTTTGATTTCAGCAACATCGTCGACATTATTGCAATGAATCCATGGACCAAGCTTATTAAAAAGTAATAGTAACTTTTAATGTAATGTATCATTTTTATTATTGATATATATATATACATATATAATGTTTTGTTGTTGAAACCGAACATCCGTTTACTCGATCCGGTATTCCTAGAAAAATCGTAAGAGAACGGTAATATTTTATATGTGAATGACTCGAATAAGTTGAACATCATCAAATCAAATCAAATCAGTTTATTTACTCAAAAGACATTACAAACAGCATAAATGTTTAAGGCATCTATTGAGTACAGGTAAGCTATTATACACATACAACATAATACCTGTAACGGACCGGATTCTCCTCCACGTTTTAAATAGGAATAATATGTTGTATGATTTATATGTTTGTAAAATAATAAAGACTTATATGTCCTAAAGATAATAGAGAATTGTTTAATATTTAAGTTTATTTTATATTTCATTTATATTTCATTATTGATGTTGTTCTTTGTGTATTGTATGATTTGTATTGTGAAATAAATGAGTGTAGCAGCGTACGAAGTCTCGCAGGAGTCAAATAGAAATTACGGATTTTACCGAGGAAACATTTTGAGTACATCTGCCAGACGGACGGTGTAGCAAGCAAACAGAGCCGAGTACCCGGCCGGCACGTAAATATGCCGCGAGGCCTCGCGGCGGCGACCAATCACAGACGCCGTTCAATAGCCAATCACCGAGCCCGCTTTCAGCGACTAATTACAAGTGATCATAATTAACACTGATCGTCGACAACACGGTATCGCTGGCGGGTACTTAAGCGTCTCGGTTTTCTCGGTCAAGTCACCTCTCTGCTCACTACTACCTGAAGACTTCTACCTGCTACTACTACTACGAAACGTATCTCTGCCTTTCTCTTCGAATATAAAACGTATCTCTTCGAAATTAAAAGTATCACTACGCTCCGGAGCCTGCAGGGACCTGCGACCTATAGAAAAGTCAATACAGTCCACTTACGTACGCAACATTTGGTCCTTCGACGGCGGATAAGGCCCCTGCACCCCGGAGAACTACAGTCTTCAAACCTACAGCAGAGAGGCCGGTGTGCAGACCGCACATCGTCAGAACTGCTGCTTACTCGTCACGCTGCGTCGCCGGACCGGAACGCGAACGACTTCGCCCTCCACCGGGACTACAGCCACCGAGAACTAGCCGCAGTATAAACGCTGCATCGCCGGACCGGAACGCGAACGGCTTCGCCTCCACCGGGATAACAGCTATCAACGACAGACGTCGTATCAAAGAGTCTCAAGTTTTCCGATGTCTCAATCATCGGAAAAGGGAAAAATGCCGATGGGAACGCGTCAACGAAAGGCGGCCGAGGAGGAACGAGCTACGCCAGCAGAGATGGAGTCTACTTCCAGTGAAGCTTCTGGCAGCTCGGACTACAATTCCATGAAGGAGCTGGCACGCACAACAAGGGAAGGAAATTCCAAAATACTGGAGCTATTGCAGAACCAGCAATCACAGATGGCAGCCAGAGATGAACGGATTGCAGCCAAAGATGAACTGATGCTTGAACTGCTAACACAACTGGTAAGAAAACAAATTCCAGTGACCGCATCTCCAGTGATAACTACAACTCCAGAGACCGCATCCCTGATGGCCGCAACTCCAGTGACCGCATCCCTGATGACCGCAACTCCAGTGACCGCATCCCTGATGGCTACAACTCCAGTGACCGCATCATCAGTGACCGCATCCCTGATGACCGCAACTCCAGTGACCGCATCCCTGATGGCTACAACTCCAGTGACCGCATCATCAGTGACCGCATCCCTGATGACCGCATCTCAGATGACCGCATCTCAGATGACCGCGTCTCAGTGACCGCATCTTCGATAACCGAATCTCCAGTGACCGCATCTCAGATGACCACATCACCGATGACTGCTGCATATGTTCCCGTATCACAATGGTCTGAACGTGGACATCCAATCCCACCAGTGCAAGGACAGCTTCCAACAAATCCAATCCAGCAGTTCGCCCAGCCATCATGGGCTGGTCCTAGCCGCCCTGCACAGGAAGGAAGCACCCACTCAACTGCAACCCCGTGGTCGGTAGGAGCTGGCTTCGCAGCTCAAACCGATCAAATGCGAGATTGGATTGGCGCATATTCTGGACATGCTCCATCATACCCGTATCAGAGGAGTGCCCCACCATCAACCCTGCCTGAGTTCAACGGAGATCCAGCGATGTGGCCTCTGTTTAAGAATGCTTTCTACGCTTCAACCGAAGCAGAGAGATTATCAGAGGCTGATAACTTGGCTCGCCTACAACGAGCATTAAAGGGAGAAGCTCTCAAGATGGTACGAGGAGTGATGCTGGAGCCTAGAGATGTCAACGCAGCAATGATGGGCCTGGACATGCTGTTCGGGGACCAGACTCAAGTGGTGCGGCAACTACTCCAGGAGGCAGCAAAATTGCAACCACTCTCCATTGAGTGCACGCGGAAAGAGGCGGTGTCCCTAGCCCTCCGCATCCGATCCATTGTAACGACTTCGGACCGGCTCAACGGAACCACACTCAGCACAACAGACCTGCGGATGCTGAGCGAGAAGATGCCACCCACTTGGAGACATGAGTGGTGGCGACTGATACGAGAAGGGTCGGTCAGCGAGTCAGGGGCGAAGCTCGCCGACTTTGCTTTATGGCGCGCGGGGGATATAAAGGGCTCCGCGCCGGCAACGCACCCCGCTAGGAGCGAGGTTAGAAAAAGTACAAAGCAGCAGGTGCACGCCGTAGCGACAACGAACCCGCGAAAAGTGAAAAAGTGCGCGATCTGCCCGGCAGACCACAAACTTGCGTCGTGTGGATTATTCATCCAAAAAAGTGTAGATGAAAGGTGGGAAGTTGTTCGCAAAAACAATTTGTGCTTCGTATGCTTAACGCACGGACATCGGGCACCCGATTGCAGAAGTAAACAGGAATGTTCTAAGTGTAATCGCCGCCACCACGAAACGCTGCATAAAGAACCGGCAAACAGCAGCACTCGGAGGGAAGCCAACCATGCAGAAGAGTACGTAATGCATACGTACGACGGCCGCAATCCCGTTCTACTAAAAGTGGTTCCGGTCACAGTGAAGGGCCCGCTCGGGACATTGGACGTATATGCGCTGCTTGATGAAGGGTCCACCATCACGCTTATCGACGCGAAACTCGCGGAACATATAGGCGTGCAGGGACCGGAACAACCACTACGGATTCATGGAGCGAACGACATGTGCACCAAAGAGAGGGCCTCACAGAGAGTCTCCCTAGTCTTACACAGCGATAATCGCCGATTTTCTATTACCGCCAACACGGTGCACGGGTTTCGCCTTCCCAGCCAGATGTGCGGATCTAAACAACAGGTCACTCCGTGTATCCTAATTGGTCAGGATCACGGCCACTTAATAGTGACCCGGGAGATTAAGAATGACACAAAAGGCTACTTGCGCTCTCGCACAGCGCTAGGATGGACAACGCACGGCGCCCCCAGAGGAACACCATCTACCACCCGTGCCACCACTCTCACCATCCACGCGGAACGCGAATCGGAAGACTCGCGTCTGGACTTGCTTATGAAGGAGAGTTATGCTGTTGACGCCCTCGGAATTAGGGTTACGGAGAGAACCCACAGCAACGACGCCCGCGCTTCAAGCACCATGAAGGAGACAACCCGTCAACTAGAAAACGGGCAGTGGGAGACCGGCCTGCTATGGCGAGAAGAGGGCTCTAGCCTTCCCGATGGCCGTCCTTGCGCTCTTAACAGATTAAAGAGCGTAGAATCGAGAATGAAAGCCGACCCACAGTTTTCGGTCGCGTACAAAGAAAAAATGCGCAGTTACGTAACTAAAGGTTACGCGCGCGAATTGGTCGGACACGACTCACAAGTTGACGGGAGCCGAAAATGGTACCTACCGCACTTTGCAGTGATACATCCCCAGAAACCGGGCAAATTACGGATCGTGTTCGACGCGGCGAGCAAGTGCCGCGGCGTCAGCCTAAACGATAGGTTGCTCCCGGGTCCCGACCTACTGTCATCATTAATGGGAAATATCATCCGATTCCGGGAGGGCAAGATTGCTATGGCGGCAGACATCCGAGAGATGTTCCTGCAGATAAAGATCAGGGAAGAGGATCAGGACTCTCAGCGGTTCTTATGGAGAGAAAACCCGGGCGACGAAATCAAAGAGTACGTAATGACGTCGATGATTTTCGGAGCGACGTGCTCGCCCAGCTCGGCGCAGTACGTAAGGAATCTGATCGCCGATAACCACAGACATACTCACCCAGCCGCAGCAGACGCCATCACGAGGAAGTTTTATATGGATGATTTCCTGGATGCCACGGATTCACTCACTGAGGCTATAGAGATTGCAAAGGACATAACCGAGGTCCTTAGCAGCGGAGGATTCTACTTAACAAATTGGACTTCAAACGACAGGAGAATCCTCGACTCAACTACGACGCGCAAAGATCTCATAACTATGTCGCAAGGCACGGCGACCGAGCGAGTCCTCGGACTCTCGTGGAACCCCACGAGCGACACGTTTGCATTCGACCTCGGCTCACTCAAAGAAATCGAGGAAGAGGTGCCGACAAAGAGGCGAGTGCTAAGCACAGTGATGCGGATCTTTGATCCTCTCGGATTCCTGACATGCCTACTAGTACGTGGAAAGATCCTACTGCAGGAAATATGGCGCCTACGAATCGACTGGGACGAAGAGATACCCGCGGCCCAACAAACTAAATGGGAGGAGTGGCTGCAGCTGATGACCACCACCCCTTTCACAATTCCACGGTGTGTCACACTCAAAAAGGACGAGAACGCTACGCTGCACGTATTCTGTGACGCTTCGGAGTTAGCGTATTGCGCCGTAGCGTACCTCGTGCAAGACGGGGGGAGGCACGTGAGACTCGTCGCCAGCAAAGCTCGAGTGGCACCACTGCGAGCTACGTCGATTCCAAGGCTGGAGCTGCAAGCGGCACTCATCGCGGCAAGACTGGCCGCCACCATCCGGAATGAAACGACATGTCGGATAAACCGCTCCGTCTACTGGACGGACTCCACCACTGTTCTGTGCTGGCTCCGTTCGGATCCCCGCACCTACTCCACCTTCGTGGCTAACAGACTCGGTGAAATCGACGAGACAACCACCCCGGCGGACTGGAGATGGGTGCCCTCTAAATTAAATCCAGCCGACTTGGGAACGCGAGATGGCAGCCTTCCCGACGTGACACCGGAGGGAAGATGGTTCAAGGGACCACCATTCTTAAAAAATAAAGAAGAAGGATGGCCAACAGAACGAGCCGCCCTACCCAAGGATGAAGACCTCGAGAGGAAACGCTTTGTTGGGACCACCGTGACCACAGTGACCACGGCCAACAGCCTGCCTGACATCTCCCGTTTCTCATCCTGGTCAAGGCTGATACGAGCCACTGGATGGGTACGCAGGTTCATAGGAAGATGCAGATCCCCTGCGTACATGCCTGGACGAACGGAACTGACCGCAGGGGAGATATCTCTGGCCGAGATATCTTGGATAAAGCACTCGCAACTAGAGTCCTTTACCGAAGAAGTCATCAACATTAAAGCGCAGAAAACGATCCCGAGGAACAGTCGCCTCAGTCAGTTAAACATATTCGCCGATTGCCACGGAATATTGCGAATGGGATCGCGCCTAATAAACCCGGACCTACCCGTCGGTCAGCAAAGTCCGATAATACTAGATGGAAGGCATCCTTACACGCGCCTTGTGATCCGGCACTACCACGAGCGAGCGGGGCACGGGAGCGCAGAACGCACGCTCAGCGACACATTGGCACAATTCTACATATTGGGGCAACGATCGGCAATCCGCCAAATCACAAGACAATGCGTGGTTTGCCGATTGAAAAGAGGTACACCCACCGCCCCGCAAATGGCCCCTCTCCCGATTGACAGGACGACAGCAAGGGAGGCTCCCTTCACCCGAAGCGGAATGGACTTCTTCGGGCCAATCTCCGTCACAGTAGGGCGAAGACACGAAAAGCGATACGGTGTGTTATTCACATGTCTTGCCACACGCGCAGTACACCTCGAGATTGCGCATTCGCTAACTAGCGACTCGGCCATCCAGGCGATCCGAAGACTGGCAGCCAGAAGGGGTCATCCGACCACCATCTACTCGGATAACGGGACGAACCTACGAGGAGCTGCCGCGGAGATGAGGATGGCTATAAAAGAATTCACCGCAAGCGACGACTTTCAAGCCGCACTCGCTAACCGCGGCGTTGAGTGGAAGTTTATTCCCCCGGCAGCACCACACATGGGAGGCTGCTGGGAGCGACTCATTCGATCAGTTAAAATCGGCCTAGAAACGATGCTAAAAGATCGACATCCCCACGAAGAAACATTGAAAACTGCACTGGCGGAAGTAGAATTTACAGTGAACAACCGGCCTTTAACCCACATCTCCGTGGACCATAGGGACGAGGCACCGCTCACCCCTAACCACTTCTTAATAGGCACAGCGGGGCTGATGCCCCACCTGGCGCATTACCAAAGAGCAGACGAGAAAATATGTCTTAAAAAAGAGTGGCAGAAAGCTCAACGTTTCGCCGACATGTTTTGGCGTAGGTGGATGAAAGAATACTTGCCCACTCTAGCGCGCCGCTCGAAGTGGCACACACGACAGGACCCCGCCCGCGTAGGAGACCTGGCGGTAATCATCGACCCAGGACTCCCGCGCAACCGCTGGCCCCGCGGGATCATCACGGCAGTTCACACGGCAGCCGACGGACAAGTCCGCACGGCAACTATCAAGACGACACAGGCGGAGTACACTCGCCCCGTGATCAAGCTGGTCATCATCCACATGGAAGAACCAGAATCCGATCATGCTGAGGGTGAAGGCTAGCGCTCCACGGGGGGAGTGTAACGGACCGGATTCTCCTCCACGTTTTAAATAGGAATAATATGTTGTATGATTTATATGTTTGTAAAATAATAAAGACTTATATGTCCTAAAGATAATAGAGAATTGTTTAATATTTAAGTTTATTTTATATTTCATTTATATTTCATTATTGATGTTGTTCTTTGTGTATTGTATGATTTGTATTGTGAAATAAATGAGTGTAGCAGCGTACGAAGTCTCGCAGGAGTCAAATAGAAATTACGGATTTTACCGAGGAAACATTTTGAGTACATCTGCCAGACGGACGGTGTAGCAAGCAAACAGAGCCGAGTACCCGGCCGGCACGTAAATATGCCGCGAGGCCTCGCGGCGGCGACCAATCACAGACGCCGTTCAATAGCCAATCACCGAGCCCGCTTTCAGCGGCTAATTACGAGTGATCATAATTAACACTGATCGTCGACAACACGGTATCGCTGGCGGGTACTTAAGCGTCTCGGTTTTCTCGGTCAAGTCACCTCTCTGCTCACTACTACCTGAAGACTTCTA
>JAHDVF020001240.1:0-60483 GCA_022606425.2 Lepidostoma basale
TCTTCAAAGCGCTACATGGAATGGCACCAAGTTATATATCTGAACTCTGTATAACAGACAGCCTAAATTCACGGAAATCCACACTCTGCTCGGCGAACTCCTCAGCAATAGGAAGATTAGTTGAGCCGAAGCGCTGCCCCAGTACAAATTTCGGGGATCGAGCGTTCGCGGTAGCCGGTCCATCAGCTTGGAACAATCTCCCTTCACACCTTAGATGCATAAATGATCCGACAGATTTCAGATCTAAGTTGAAAACCCATCTTTTTCATATTTCATACCCAATTTAAACATTTATACTTTGTTCTACTATACTTTCAAACCGATCGTTTTTAAGCGGTCACATTTAGATTTTTAAGATTTAAAACACGTCTTAATGCGCCCTTGAGGTGATTACATCACAAAAACGGCGCTTTAAAAGTTAGCATATTATTATTATTATTATTATTATCGAATATTCAACGAGTCAGAGAAATCGACGCGCGTGCATGAGACGATGTATGAATGTTGAGGAATCGAGAGAAATATGTCAGGAAAGAAAAGTGTGGCAGTCCATTCTTTCTGCCTACCCCTTCGGGGAGATGGCGTGATGGTTAGTTAGTTCGTTTTTTTGAAATAGGTTACTTTATTAATATTATTGAAAATTGTTTTAATGTTAAAAGTAACATTTTCTTTCAATAATGTATGTATTGGAGTTATTAAAATGAAAAGCCGAACAAAATGGCTGTCAGTCCCGCCACCGGGCGGCGCTAGTGCTGCCGCTGGGTGGTTTCCACCTCCGTCCCGGGGTTAGAGGGAGACGGGCGATGCCCCGCCGCGCGGGAGGGAGGAGGAAGGGGACGGTGACGTCCGTCGCCGCTCGGCCAACTGCGCGCCACCCGGCGGCAGGCCTCGACATTAGGGATGGGAAAAATGAATCACTTAAGGGATCTGAGCTGAACGGTTCCGCTCAGCAAAGTGAGCTGACTCTTTTTAACCCTCCCTTCCCTGTGATGGGTATCTTCTACACGTTGCTTCTAATAAACATCAATATCTTTATACATTTAATGAATACAAGGTTAAGATTTTAGGTATTCCTCCATAATATATTTACGCATTGATTAAAAAAATAATATTAATAATAATCAGAATTTATCGGGTACATCGGAGGTATTTTGTAAAAATCGAAAACAATGTCGCGTATAAACAGCGCTTTCAGTGCGCCACACTATATTCGCATCTCACTCTTGCATATGTTCTAGCTCAATGTTCTCACTCTCGCCGTCTCGCCGCGCCGGCATGCGGCAGTCGCTTTCGGGCTTGCATCCAGAGCGGGTCTATGCCCGTTCCGTGAGCGTTGCCAGATTGTTTTTTTAATGTTTTTAGCAATTAAATCTCAATAATTATAATTTTTGACTTCAATTATAATTATATAAGGGGATTAGCTATGAATGTTCCTATTTTCCGATTTAAAATCGCTAATTTTTTAACGCGTACTGACTACCTTACACCGGAACGCACGTTTTTATTTTAGCACCGTAAAGGAAAGGTTAAAAATGAATTTCTGCAAAGTTAGAAATTATTGGTTATATATTATTTTATACCCAAAAAAATATGGGTGACCTTTTTTTTTTTTTTAAAAAAAAGAAGGTCGCCAACGATTTCCGTCCCCCAATTTTCCGACAAACAATTTTTTTAACAAACGACTCAATGGTGAACCATGAATTATTAAGAAGAGTCAGCTCACTTTGCTGAGCGGAACCGTTCAGCTCAGATCCTTTAAAGAGCTCACTAAAAAGAGTCGACTCTTTTGCAATAATTTATGATTCACCCAGCGGATCATTGAGCTACCGCTCTTTTTTTATGAATCATCGCTCACCCGCTCACCAAAGTGAGTCGACTCTTTGAGTTTACTCGTGAGCGGATCGCACATCCCTACTCCACATTCGAAAACAACCGACCGAAAATATATAGGAGCGTTTTCTTTATTTGAATATTTTTTGCATGTGAAAGACATTTTTTTCGAACCATATTTTGTAATGCAAGACACTAGCTTGTCCGGCGGTACGGTTGCGCCTACAAATAATGTATCACTCATATCGAACCATACTGACATCTGTGAACCATTTGTCACACATGTTCAAAGTTTCGAGCACTATAGTACAAACGGAGTAAGTCGCATTTTAAATATTCCGTGACGTCATCATTGTCATGTTGCTTGTCAACATTTTAATGGAAAACATGGCACGATCAAATAAATCAAATATTGAATGTAGGCCATGTGAGGAGTCAGAGAAATCGACGCGCGTGCATTACACGATGTATGAATGTTGAGGAAGCGAGAGAAATATGTCAGAAAAGAAAAGTGTGCAGTCCATTATTTTTCTGTCTACCCCTTCGGGGAGACGGCGTGATGGTTAGTTAGTTAGTTTTTATCTCAGAATGACATTATCGGGCATGTTAAAATTGTATCTTTGATATTTAACTTCAATAAGAAACTTAAAAAATAATTCTTTTTATTACTAATTCTATTCAAGTGCCAACCCTTATGTATGGAAATGAAGTTTGGTGCTGGCAAAAAAATGATGAAACTAGGATAAATGCAGTAGAAATGAGATCACTGAGAAGAATGTGCGGTAAAACCAAGGTATATAGAATAATATGGTAAGATATTGCGCACGTAGCATGCTATCCCTTTCTAATAATTTGCTGTCAAGTGACGTCATGTGGTGAACTCGAAATCGAAACGAAACTATAAACAAACCTAAATAACTATAAACAAGCTAAATCAAATGGAGTTGATTTGCCATATCCAGTTAAAAATCTTTTTTATCGATGTAAAATGTTTTTCAAAATAAGAACAATGAACTTAAAGCTCATTGAAGATGCTAACTCTAAAAAAAGAAAAATAAAAAAAACAATAACTTAAATAAAGAAAACGATTTGTCATAATTTATTTAATACAATTACAAAAACTTCTTTTAATTAGACGTAATAAATAAACAAAGAAAAATTCCATACCCAATGTATAAATATATACTCAACTCATACTACACAACCTAATGCTTGGGTCTCCACGTGACGTAGCTGCGCAGTAGATGTCAAAAAAAAAACGCGGAATATCTTACCATATTTATTCTATATACCTTGCGGTAAAACGATATATAATATGATGGTTATAATGTTGTATACAAGCAGTGTGAGTGGAAATAGAAGCCGTGGAAGACCAAGGAAAGTATGCCATGACCAATTAATCAAATGCTGAAAGGAGGCCACATTTGCAGTCGGAAAAATCGACGAGCGTGCAGGTTACGATGTATGAATGTGGAGATTTGAAGGTAGAACGGTATGGCGGTCTATCATCTCTGACTACCCCTCCGGGGAAACGGCGCGATCGTTAGTTGATTGGTTGTTTTTGTATATATTATATTATACAAAAAAAATATAGTTATATTATATTATATTTGGTACAAATTATTTTTCTTATTAAAAAGTTTTTACAAATAATATTGCACGGATTATTCTAAATCATCCCAATAAAGATGACAGTTTGGTGGTAGTAATTTACACTATCTACAACTAACTTCATTCTCATATCATGACATGTTTTCGCAATTTCGCCCGGCCGTTATTTATCATTGATGGCTAATTTCATCATGTCTCACATCCGTAACATGGTGCTCGCGCAGCTCGCAATTTCACCTTCTACTAAACACGCCAAAAGAAGTATAACATCAAAGACGTATTTGAATTAAAACAATAAAGTAAGTATTTTTATTGTTTCTTGAAAAATGATGTTAAACTCCATATTAAATAATTAATACGAATGAAAACATCTGTTTTATACAAGTTTTATTATAGTTTAAGAGAATGACATGTTTGGCCTTTCTAAGGCATTATCAAATGTTACATTTGATAACGCCTGCGCCTTAAGAAATTAATCTTTTTTTCCCATATTTATTATAATTGTTTACAATATTCTGAGTTGTCTCTTACCCTCGTAATAATTTTGTTTATAAACTAAGTCTTCCTGTAGTATTTTTAGTTGATTGTAAGAACTGACGATGCTTACGTCGGTTAGCGAAACAGCTGTCGCGACAATTTCGATAGAAATACAATCAATTGTGATATTCTATAAAGTGTTGTTATTTAAACAGTTAATAATGTTGAAATATCAAAGTGTTTCCGCCAAAACAATGGAGTATCTAAATATTTTGAATAATCTAACCAAAATATTTTACGAGAGATTCCCCGTAAGGGTAGGCAGAGAGAATGGACCGCCCACTACCTGGTACTATCCTGTCACACCTCTGTAGCTTCCTCCACATTCATATAGCGAATCATACACGCACGTCGATTCTTCCGACTTCTAACATGACCAACCTTTAAAATTTGATTAATTTGGTCATGCCATGTTTTGCTCGGTCTGCCTCGGCTCCGTAGTCCATTTAGATATTTTTTTTCATAAATAAATAATTTGTATGCGTTGAATTGGAAGATACATCTAGAACAAGAATGTTGAGAGAACAGTTGAGGCGATCGAAATGTGATTATGTAAGTGTGGGGTTGCCGCTCGCCCACGCGGTGCGGGAGTAGAAGATAAGAGATTAGACCGAACAAATAAGGCGACGGTGACGTCACCGCGGCGGGCTTTCACTCTCGCCGCCGCCCGTGCATACATTATGACCGAATCGATGACGGCGACACGGTATATCCCACGCGACTGCCCTCCGACTGGCAAACCGGACACGCCACGAAAAATAACACAAAACATTTAAAAGACAGGACACGAGTCACATACGAAAACTCCAAATCCTGCAAAATAAGGCTATCCGTTTATCGCTTGGTGCGCCTTCATGGACCAGGATCACACAACTGCACCTAGAATCGGGAATCCCGATGATAGATGAATTCATTCTGAAACTTGCCGAACGTTTTTACAAAGACCCAATAAAAGACCTCTCAAATTACGACCCAAACACTTCCAGCCGCCACAAGCGCCCAAAATCGATTCTCCTTCAGAGGAACACTCCGAGCCACACAAATCATGCCCCCGAATATACTAACAACCCATCAAATCACCTTCCAACAATGTTCCCATCAGACGTAAGAGGAATAGCCACATGAGCTGAACCTCTGTAAGCAAGAAGATCCAAGTCCAAGTTCAAGTGATGCTTTCGCTGCAGCGATTGTCAACGTTGGCAGGATCTGATACGGTACCAGAAGAAGAAGAATAAAGTGATATGGAAAGAATGGCAAAGAAAGTTTATATATTAGATGCAAACGGAACTAGAAATAGAGGGAGACCGAGAAAACGTGGCACGATAAAAAAATCTAAAATTGATATCGACCATGTTAAGAGTCGGAGAAATCGATATGCGTCCATGATACAATGTATGATTGTTGAGGAAGCGAGAGAAACATGTCACGAAAGAAAAGTGTTGCAGTCTATTATTTCTGTATTTCTGCCTACCCCTTCGGGGAGACGGCATGATGGTTAGTTAGTTTAAAAAAAAAACTAATACCAAGGATTTAAATCAATGATATTAGAATTTATTATATCAATCTTCAAGCAGCAAATAGCTCATTTGTGAGCAGAAAATAGCTCATTATTATGAAGAAGGAATCTGGTCGTTGTCCAGGCTTGAACCCAAGTCCCCTGGATCAGGAGCCAAGCGTTGTATCCCCTAGACCACCACCCGACCGTTAGTAACTTATTTTTTGTTTAAATAAGAACATTGAAGGACTGTTTGCGTTTGAAATCTGACATTGACAGGATTATTGAGTAGAGCAAATACAACCAGATTGATTTATTGTTTCTTAAACAATGATGTAAATCTTCATATTAAATAAATCATATATATAAAAACCTCAGTTTTCTAGAAGTTTAATTATAGTTTATGGGAATGACATGTTACAACTCTCTAAGGCATTATCAAATGTCATTTAATAATGCCTTAGACAGGCGAAACATGTCATTTACATAAACTATAAGTGTGAAAAAAAATGCATTGAAAGTTAAAAATTAATACTGGTTACGATTGTAGTGAACCCAAGTTTTTAAAACGATGGCAAATCTTTACTGAATATTTCACTGTTGCTATGTATATTTATAAATACTTAACACGTCAAAATGTTGGTCAAATAATTTGTTAATAAAATAAAATAAATAAAATAATATATTACATGGACAAAATATGTCATCACGTTAACGTAAAATCGTAAAATACATATTAAATTAATGAATAATAATAGTGTTGACGATACACCCCTAAAAATATACATTTTTCGTGACCATAGATTAAAAAAAAATCACATATTTTACCTGACAATATATCATACAAAACATTTTTTAATAATTTATTTTATCAGAGGCTGCTATTAATTATTGCATATATAAAATCATAAATATAATAATTGATATCAGCCCATGAATTTCATTGAAAAACGATTTTTTAATACCTATTTCATTTATTTTATATTGCTTAAGCAAAGATTCAAAACCCAGTTTCAAAACGATAGTCTGAACTTATTTCTTGTAATTGACTTGTTTCGCCTTGCTTTTATAATACATAACCGAAATGCGCTCTCGAATAATTTATAAAGCATAAATAATTTATTAAAATTGTAATAGTTAACATACTATTATTATTAGTATATTTTTTAATGGATAATTTTGTAGGAAAATATCAACAGACATTACAAAATTAATTTTTAAGGCATCTATTGAGAACAGGTAAAATAATGTATTGTGTATACTATCAGAAACGCATGAGAGATGGTTCAACATTAGGAAGACAGGATACTCTCCAGAATTAAGAGTATTTGCCTTCTGAATACGAAATGCCTCACTAATATGAAAAACATCGATCTCTGTGGAGACCGCGTTCAGCAGATTATCATACCGCCATCGCGTCGCCGGGAATCGAACCCGGAACCTTCGGTGTGGTAGTCAAAAGACTTACCACTCGGTCACGAATGTCATTGAAGGTTTTATAATAATAATAAAATACTGCAGAGTTTAAAATTGTTGCTCATATAATATTTTAAAATGATATATTAAAAAATCGTATTTCTTATTAGTTCCTGTAAAAAAATACCATGGATAATACTCGTAGATAGCGCAAGCACTGGGAGTATGTACAGTCAAGCTTTAAGCTTATATTGTAAGCGACTTACCTCTGTCGTTGTCATCGCTCGGGCAGTCTGGCGTGCTCCTCAGCTCGTCGTCGGAGCTGGAGGGCGAGGTGGGCGCCCTCCTCCTGGCGGCCCTGGTGGCGGAGTGGATGTGCTGCTGCTGCCGAGGGTGCAGCAGGTGCGGGTTGGCCCTCATGAGCCCGTCCAGCTCGCCAACCCCGCTGCGCGGGTCCTGCTGGGAGTACTGGCGGCGGAGCGCGCTGCCCGAGCGCTGCAGCAGCGGCAGGTTCTCCTTCTCGGCGGCGGAGTGCGCCCTCTCCAGCTTGGGCCTGGAGGCGGGGGGCGCCAGGGGGCCCAGCACCTCCCCGCCGCGCATGTCCGCCTCTATGCGCCGCATGATGGCGTCCTGCCCGGCGCCCTTGTGCATCCACTGCCCGGTCTTGGACAGCAGCTCCTGCTTCTTACGGCACAGTATGCACACCCATATCACCTAGAACAATGTTACCCTAGTCAGTACCATTGCCTAAATACGACAAGTTCCACTTAATTTATATATACGAGTATATATAGGGTGTCCCAGAATTTACGCAAGATGAATGTTAATAAGTCCAAGGTAATGATTTTTGAAAAGGAAGAAACCATGACAGTCTGCAACATTAGCGTGAATGGTGAAAATTTGGAGCAAGAAGTTGAGTTCGTGTATTTGGGTAGTATGTTTACAAGAGATAGGCGATTGAAGAAGGATATTGAAAGAAGGGTTGGGGCAGGCAACAAAGTGAATGGTGCACTTAAAGTTGTCATCGCAAACAAAAACCTATCCAAAAAAGCTAGAATGGCAGTGCACAATGGTGTTCTTCTACCGACCCTTATGTATGGAAGCGAAGCATGGAACTGGAAAAAGAAGGATGAAAGTAGAATAAATGCAGTAGAAATGAGATCTCTTAGACGAATGTGTATGATAGACTGTTGAATGAAAATATAAGAAGTGAATGCGGTGCAAATGATGGTGTTATGAACAAAATAATGAAAGGATCATTAAGATGGTTTGTACATATGGAAAAAAACTAATGAAGAAAGAATGATACAAAAAGTTATTTGTTAACGATGTAAATGGAACCAGAAATAGAGGAAGACCGAGGAAAACGTGACACGATCAAATAAATAAAATATGTAACGTCGGCCATGTGAGGAGTCAGAGAAATCGACGAGCGTGCATTACACGATGTAGGAATGTTGAGGAATGTTTATAAAATAGTTTGAAATATATTTCTGTTGAACCCTAAAATCTAATTAGTATTAAACGCACCGTATATTACAACATTATTTGCAGATTTTATGATCTCGGTCCATTAGCCAAAAGCGCACAGCATCCAAATCCCTTGCAGCGTGTTGCGGGTACTGCAGCACGTCCGCCGCCTCGCATTAAATAATATTTATTTTGAAAACGTTTCGGGACCGGAAGTTCCCGTAGCACGGAAGTCCCCCCCTCCTCCCCGTGGATTAGTTGCCAAATCCTTTAAGAGCTACAGCCTAGACAAGACTGCAGATATCTCCTTAACGGGTTTAAATTCGTGTTCTATTCCAAATTTAAATTATAGAAATCCATATAAAGAATGTCCGTGGCTACACAACCGTTAGGAAATTGTTGGTACTACGTAATAATTTATTATAATAGACATTAATTCCCTTATTAATTGTATATAATATTTAATTATTTTTACCATTAAAACATTAGTTTAATTTATTCATTATTAAATGTTAAATTTGCTAAATTTGCATTTGGTGACGTTTTAAGTAATAAATATATAACAATTAAACATAACATATATTTTATTTTAAAGATAACAAACTAACTAACTAACTAACCATCACGCCGTCTCCCCGAAGGGGTAGGCAGAAAGAATGGACTGCCACACTTTTCTTTCCTGACATATTTCTCTCGCTTCCTCAACATTCATACATCGTGTCATGCACGCGCGTCGATTTCTCTGACTCCTCACATGGCCGACATTCAATATTTGATTTATTTGATCGTGCCACGTTTTCCTCGGTCTTCCTCTATTTCTGGTTCCATTTACATCATTAACATATAATTTTTTTACCATTCTTTCTTCATTCATTCTTTCCATATGTCCAAACCATCTTAATGATCCTTTCATTATTTTGTTCATGACACCATCATTCGCACCGCATTCACTTCTTATATTTTCATTCGACACTCTATCATACACAGAATATCCACACATTCGTCTAAGAGATCTCATTTCTACTGTATTTATTCTACTTTCATCCTTCCTTTGCCAGTTCCATGCTTCGCTTCCATACATAAGGGTCGGTAAAAGAACACCATTGTGCACTGCCATTCTTGCTTTTTTGGATAGGTTTTTGTTTGCGATGACAACTTTAAGTGCACCATTCACTTTGTTGCCTGCCCCAACCCTTCTTTCAATATCCCTCTGCACTCTCCCATCTCTTGTAAACATACAACCAAATACACAAACTCAACTACTTGCTCCAAGTTTTCACCATTCACGCTAATGTTGCAGACTGTCGTGGTTTCTTCCTTTTGAAAAATCATTACCTTGGACTTATTAACATTCATCATCAGATCATTTCGCATGCACACCTCATACATACAATTCACCAGGACAGTATTATTTTAAAGATTTATTTTCTAAAGTCAACCCTATCGAAGTGGAATGCTCTGTGTCAGGTTTGAAAACCAATTTAGTTTTTTTTGTATACAACAGGTCGTTTGAACCAAATTACTTAATAAATTATGTTTTTTTTTTAAACTATAATGTTGATTGTCATGATATGTGATAGGTAGCAAACCTTATTATGAATTAGCGTGAATGGTGAAAATTTGGAGCAAGTAGTTGAGTTCGTGTATTTGGGTAGTATGTTTACAAGAGATGGGCGAGTGGAGAGGGATATTGAAAGAAGGGTTGGGGCAGGCAACAAAGTGAATGGTGCACTTAAAGTTGTCATCGCAAACAAAAACCTATCAAAAAAAGCTAGAATGGCAGTGCACAATGGTGTTCTTCTTCCGACCCTTATGTATGGAAGCGAAGCATGGAACTGGCAAAAGAAGGATGAGAGCAGAATAAATGCGGTAGAGATGAGGTCCCTAAGACGTAATAAATGTAGTTGAAATGAGATCTCTTAGAAGAATGTGTGGATACTCTGTGTATGATAGAGTGCCGAATGAAAATATAAGAAGTGAATGCGGTGCGAATGATAGTGTCATGAACAAAATAATGAAAGGATCATTAAGATGGTTTGGACATATGGAAAGAATGAATGAAGAAAGAATGGTAAAAAAATTATATGTTAATGATGTAAATGGAACCAGAAATAGAGGAAGACCGAGGAAAACGTTGCACGATCAAATAAATCAAATATTGAATGTCGGCCATGTGAGGAGTCAGAGAAATCGACGCGCGTGCATGACACGATATATGAATGTTGAGGAAGCGAGAGAAATATGTCAGGAAAGAAAAGTGTGGCAGTCCATTCTTTCTGCCTACCCTTTCGGGGAGACGGCGTGATGGTTAGTTAGTTAGTTAGTTAGTTAGCAAATCTATCACCATTTAATTGTAACATGAATTCTACACTAGACAAAAGATAGTGTCACAATCACACTGCCATCGTCGTGAATTGAACCCTAGACCTTCGATATGGCAGTCAGAGCCCTTAACACTATGCCACGAAGATAGTTATAGATGAATTTGTAAAATAAAACAATATTAGGATTAAAAAATCAATATTTTAATCTAGCAGGGGGTGTACATAAAACATAAAAGTAGAGTCCTGTAGACATATTTCTCTCGCTTCCTTAACATTCGTACATCGTGTCATGCACGCGTGTCGATTTCTCTGACTCCTCACGTGGCCGACATTTAATATTTGATATATTTGATCGTGCCACGTTTTTCTCGGTCTTCCTCTATTTAGAGTATCATTTACATTATAAACATATACTTTTTTTACCATTCTTTCTTTCCATGTGTCAAAACCATCTTAATCTTCCTTTCATTATTTTGTTCATAATACCATCATTCACACCGCATTCACTTCATATTATTTCATTCGAAACTATCATACACAGAGTATCAAACATTCGTCTAAGAGATCTCATTTCTACTGCATTTATTCTACTTTCATCCTTCTTTTGTTAGTTTCAAAGAGTCGCTACAAGAACATCATTGTGCACTGCCATAAATATATTAAAATTAGAAGGCGCACTTTTCTTTTCCTGATGAAAATATGAACTTAATCTGGGGAAAAGGTTATTAGCCAGAGGAGGTTATTATTATACAGCGGGGCTAATCGAACTAATGTTCGCCAGAGATTTCATTAGGCGCTCACTCGGCCCGATAGGGGGCGAAAATAGATCCTTCCGTCTATCGCAGGACATTTTCAGCGACCTTTGAAGTCGGTGGGCTCGTGTTCTAGGACCATACAACTAAGAGTCATAGCGAGAAGCTACATTTACCGACGCTGTGTAACTAGTACACATTGTTTGTTTCCTTAAAATATAATTTATTAATTAACTTATTGAACGAACACTGTGGAATTCCATAGTACTCGTAATAAACTTAGGGAATTGAAAATAACTTTGTTTATTATCCACAGAATATATACAAAATATTAAATCTATCTCCATCTTCAGGTGTAAAAATATAATACAAACTAAACAAAGGAAGACTTATATAAAAACGTATTTAAAATTCGATATAATAATTTAAATTTAAAAATGAACCTGGGCTATTTGTTATAAGTACTAATAATATTATTTTTATCAGTAAGAAGTAATAGATAATATTAAATAATAATATTTATTTAAGTTATACCATCTAAAAAGAACATTACGTGTTAAATTAGTACGCAAGACCATTTTAGGACGCAGCGGCGCCCTTTCGTCAGCTTTGATCATGCAATCCCAAGGGTCTAGGCCCATCCCCCGTCCATGCGGAACATACGTTAATCAGGGAATGCAATATTCCGACGAAAGCAATTAGTCTTATTTCTATTCACTCGGAGGGGGGTATGTGTTACCTTGTTGGAGCGCAAGGTGACTTTGCCGCCGCACCTGGCGCAGCAGCGCGTGTGGCAGTAGTTGCACACGTGGCCCACGCCGTCCGCGAACTTGGTCTTGAGGCAGATGTGACACGTGGCGTCCAGCTCGACGCCGGCGCGCTTCTGCTGCTCCGACCTCTGCCGGATGCTATCCTCGAGGATCGCCACCTCGTCCTGCTTGCGCCTGGAACAACCAACAAACATGCGTCAACCAAAATATACAAGTTATTATTATTATTATTATTCATGATGATTTATTCATTACTTGAATATGAACCTGGCAAAGACCAAGGTGATGGGCACGGAAAGGCTTGAAATCAACGTGGACGGCTACAGAATTGAGAATTTCCAAGAATATATATACCTGGGAACACAATAGCAGATTGGGCCGAGATAACCAAACCGCAGAGCTAAAAAGAAGAATTGGACTAAGCTGGGCAGCTTTCGCAAACCTGAGCTACATCCTTAAAAACCGGAAAATACCGATCAACCTGAAACGAAAAGTCTATGAAGCCTGCGTTCTGCCAGTTGGTACTTATGGTCTTGAAACTGTTACATTGTCCAAAAAAAGTGCCGAGAAACTACGAGTGACCCAAAGAGCCATGGAAAGAGCCATGTTAGGAATAAGCCTAAGAGACAGAGTCAGAAACGATACGGTGAGAGAAAAAACGAAGGTCACGGACATCATCCACCTGTTGGCGACTCTAAAATGGCAATAGGCGGGTCGCGTAGCCAGAAGCTCGGATTAAAATTGGACAAGAAGACTGCTGACTTGGAGACCGTTGACGGCGAAGAGAAGTGCTGGGCGATCGCAACTACGGTGGAAGGATGATCTAAACAGACACGTCGGAATAACCTGGATTCAGTCTGCACAAGACAAAATGACATGGAAGCAAATGGAGGAGGCCTTTGTCCAGGAGTGGGCGGGAATAGGCTGAGGAAGAAGAAGAAGAAGATAGCGATTTATATTTCGTCACCTGAGAGTAAGAAGGTTCCAACTGTCAAAAGTAAAAAGCTGAGAAAAATGAAATCAAAGTTTTTATTTATTTATTTATTGTTGATGCACAAACAAAGCATCCAATATACAATAGTGATAAGTAATACAATATATATTAAAACAGATTAGATGCCCCAGTTAGATGGGCACACCAAGAACATAACATTGGAAGTTCAACTATCTTGTACCACCCTTCGGTATAAAGAACCGTCAGGCAAAACAAGACATTTTAAGATAAAAACAATTATAGCACGAGGCAAAGAAAAAAACAAATAAACAAATCAAAATATGATAAAAAAAGAGATATACAAAACAGATAGAACGATACAATAGTATTACATGAAGAAAAAACAATTCACAATTCAATTATATCAAATCAAAATAGGTATAATAAGGCAAGGTATACTAAAACAATAGCAAGATACAAAGAAAAAACAAACAAACAAACCAAGTATGATTGTGATTATGATTTTGAGTATGACCAAAATACTTTGATGACATTTTTGATACCCTCTTCAAAAACTAACTAACTAACTAACCATCACGCCATCTCCCCGAAAGGGTAGGCAGAAAGAATGGACTGTCACACTTTTACTGATGCGGCACTCCATCCTTTTCATTTCGCTCCGCGGGAGACGCGGTGTGATGGGTTGCGAACCTCATCGCCACCAATAGGCATCTCCCGCGCACACTTCGATCGTCCGACACCCACAAAATAAATCTAAAACAAATAATATAAAATACAATGATATAAAATAAAATAATATAAAATTAATTAAATTTATAGCAGTTATATTATATTTTATGGGAATGACATGTTTCGCCTTGCTAAGGTATTATAAAACATTTGAAATGTAAAGAAGGATGAAAGTAGAATAAATGCAGTAGAGAATGCATCTCTTGTATTGTAAATATGCATATGAAAGTGAATACAAGTAGATCGTCAATGTAAGTAGATTTTACACTAAAAATAAACATAGAAAAATTCTTAATAATTTTTATTTTATTTTCATTATTTACAATGAACTTCTACCAAGAAATTTCAATAAACAACATAAATAATTAGAGAGATACTAAATCATTGTTATTCCGCTTTTAAATACCGTTTACAATAATAAATGCAGTAGAAATGAGATCTCTTAGACGAATGTGTGGATATTCTGTGTATGATAGAGTGTCGAATGAAAATATAAGAAGTGAATGCGGTGCGAATGATGGTGTCATGAACAAAATAATGAAAGGATCATTAAGATGGTTTGGACATATGGAAAGAATGAATGAAGAAAGAATGGTAAAAAAATTATATGTTAATGATGTAAATGGAACCAGAAATAGAGGAAGACCGAGGAAAACGTGGCACGATCAAATAAATCAAATATTGAATGTCGGCCATGTGAGGAGTCAGAGAAATCGACGCGCGTGCATGACACGATGTATGAATGTTGAGTATGAATGTTCATTATTTCTGCCTACCCCTTCGGGGAGACGGCATGATGGTTGGTTAGTTACTTAGTTTTGGATACTACAATTTATATTTTTTATAGCGCCCGAAAAAACACATAAAATTCAGGCGTCTAGACTAGAATACCCCCTTAAACAATAATAAGCTGATTAAATATATTACCAATGGCAAAAATTCTCGTCTTGAAAATCGAAAGACATATCCAGATTTTAATTCAATTTGCACACGCATAAAATCACATTTAAACCTGTTTAATTTGCATTTCAATTATATAGATCATATAGGAGCATTTATGTTGTAATTTAAACACTTAAACACACGAAATACACTCTAATCAATTGCATAAAGGTAACTGAGTCATTATATTTAAAAAATATATTCGAATTGTGGAATCCCGGTAAAGACTTGACGCTAGGATCGCGCGCGACGGTCGCATTTTTCCCACTGATTCACACTTGAGTAGGTACTCGGATAGTGACAGTCTAGTTGCTGTGAAAACAGGTGAGGACTTTGAAATCTGTTTCCCTTTATAAAATAGATTAAAGGCCTGGTCATGTATAAAAATCCGGATATCACCAAGAAAAAGTACGAGAATATTTTGAATACAAAAAGGAATACATAAATTCTTTCCGAAATACACACGATGCGCATGCCCGAAAACATTTCTGGATTTTTTCCCTTCGCATTATTGTTGTATGATAGCAGTGTAGAAAACAAAAGAAAAATAATTTGGTGTTGTTCATTGTCAAAAATTTAATGAGTGTAAAAAAAATATGTCTATTCAAAGTTCTAATTTATTACTGATTAAAAAGCATATTTTTTCCTGGGCTTCGCTTCAAAAAAGACGCCTTTTTTTGGTGTTTTGAAATCTATATACCCCCTTTCTCTCCACTGCTGGATATAGGCTTTCTCCATTTTCTTCCACTCCACTCTGTATTGGCCCTTTCTTTGCCACATTCTACCCGTGACAAGGATAATGTCGTCGGCCCATCTTTTTTGGGGTCGGCCCACTCCTCTTCTTCTATCCCATGGTCTCCATTTGAGGACTCTGGGTGGCCATCGCTCTGTTCCCTGTCTGGCGACATGACCTGCCCACTGCCATTTTTGCTTAGCGACAAGGTCCATTATGTCTATGACTTTTGTTCGGCGTCTTATTTCTTCATTTCTTATTTTGTCTTTACGCCTAACATTTGTCTTTCCATGGACCTTTGCGCACATTTTAGTTTATGTACCGTATTGGCAGTTAACGTAATGGCTTCCAGGCCATAGGTGATCGCGGGAAGGATACATGTTTCATATAGCTCCCTTTAGCCCTAATTATTATAATAATAATAATAATTAGGCTGATTTGAATAGCGCCTTTTTCGTGAATAGCTCACCTGAAGAGTGCTTTAACAATGTTTTTAGTCATGAGAGCTGCATATGACACCAGCAATCAGATAACCGTTGTTTACATTTTATGCGATATTTGAAAAGCTGAGATTTAAAATCTGTCGGATTGTCAATGCATCTGAGGAAACATATTCCAGCCGGACGGACCTCCCACTGCGAAAGCCCGATTTCCGAATATTGCTGAAGAGTTTGCTGATCGAAGCGTAGATTGCCGCAAGTTAGGGCTATCAGCAACACAAAGTTCAGATATATAGGCTGGTGCCATCCTTTAAAAACCGTCCAACATAGTTTATACTGGATTTTTTCAGGACAGTGAAAAATTATTAGGGAATATAAAAGCATATTTCAGGGTTTAGCGAATATTTAAGACAATGAATTGACGTGGACGAATATTTAAGAGGAAAGAATGAATAAAGAAATGGTAAAAAAAATAGTATATGTTAACGATGTAAATGGAACCAAAAATAGAGGAAGACCGAAGAAAACGTGGCACGATCAAATAAATAAAATATTGAATGTCATATGAATGTTGAGGAAGCGAGAGAAATATGTCAGGAAAAAAAAAGTGTGGCAGTCTATTCTTTCTGCCTATCCCTTCGGGGAGACGGCGTGATGGTTTGTTAGTTAGTTAGTTTTTAAAATAATTTTTAAATTTTTTTTAGCGAATATAAATACTGATTATGATTGTGCAGTGAATCAAGTTTTTAAAGCGTAGGAAATGTTTACTTCCGTGAATATTTCACTGGTTGCAACTAGTTCAAATTATTTTGTTCATAACACCATCATTCGCACCGCATTCACTTCTTATATTTTCATTCGACACTATCATACACAGAGTATCCACACATTCGTCTAAGAGATCTCATTTCTACTGCATTTATTCTACTTTCATACTTCTTTTGCCAGTTCCATGCTTCGCTTCCATACATAAAGGTCGGTAGAAGAACACCATTGTGCACTGCCATTCTAGATTTTTGGATAACTATAACTAACCAACATTATAAAAGAAACTAGAAATATAGAAAGACCGAGAAAATCGTGGCACGATTATAAAAGTGCGTGGACGATACGATGTATGAATATTGAGGAAGCGAGACAAGTATGTCAGGGAAGAACAGTGTGGCGGTCTATTATTTTTACCTATCCTTTCGGGGAAACGGCGTGATGATTGGTGTACCTATTACAAAGCCCTCAAGAACATTAAATATTGAAATTAAATTTTTCAAATTTCCTATTTATATTTTGATTATTAAGATGTTTCTGAAGAAGACTTCACCAGTCCGGATCTGCGCGGACTGGTCTGTACGTCGCTAGTCGCTAGGCCAGAGATGCCGTACAAGCCCCCGGCGGTGGAGACCAGAGGTCAGAGGGAATATTCATAATTCGATACCATATTTACCCCGCTCAAGGTCCAATATAATAATATTATCTCTTGCTCCATCAAACCATACATTTCCGCTGTCGACCCACATACTCGTATATAACTTCGTGGCCGAATGGTGAGTGCTTTGACTGCCACACCAAAGGTCCCGGGTTCGATTCCTGGCGATGGCAGTGGAATTATCAGTCGAGGAAGGCCAAGAAAGACATGGAATGACCAAATTAATCGATTACAGAAAGGCGGTCGTGTTCGAAGTAGGAACAATCGATGAGCGTGCATGTCACGATGTGTGAACGAGAATTATGCTAGGATATAATAATGTGCCGATCCATCCTCTTTGCCTACTCCTCCGGAGAACGGCGTGATGGTTAGTTAGTTAATTAGTTAGTTAGGAAAAACTTAATGATTTTACATCGATGTCTATGGATGACCCTGTGACGAGTATTCTCACGTGATATTTTCTTTGTTAAGATTTAGATGTTTTCTTTGTTATGTGGCGCTGTCTCGTCATGTCGGCCTTGCTCTATCTGTCGGATAGATCTTTCTCTCTCGCCACTCGACTTTAGGGTGCTGACGTCACCCCGCGGAGACTTAATTAAAAAGCGAATCCACCCTCTCCGGCGAGAATCACCCGCCCACCACGTGCAAGCCTGCTAATGATCAACACGGGTGGACGATAGACCGCCACGAAACCTTTTAAAGAATCCCGCTGAACATGATCAAAGCGGTGTGAAATCGAACATTGAAATCGAATGGAGGAGGCCTTTGACCAGAAACGGACGGGAACAGGCTAAAGAAGAAGAAGAAGTGACCTTTTATAACTAATAAACTAACTAACTAACTAACCATCACGCCATTTCCCCGAAGGGGTAGGCAGAGAGAATGGATCGCCACAATGGCCTGTCCTGGCATACCTCTCGGGCTTCCTCTACATTCATACATCGTACCATGCAGGCACGTCGATTATTCCGACTACGAATGTATGTTTGGTCATGCCATGTTTTCCTCGGTCGTCCTCGGCTTCTTTTCCCACTCACGCTGCTTGTGTACAACTTTTTAACCATTCTACTTTCATCCATTCGTTCCATATGTCCGAACCATCTCAGGGATCCTTTTTTAATTTTATTCATGATGCACTCATCTGCCTTACATTTCTTTCTTATTTCATCGTTCGGTATTCTATCATACAACGTTTATGAATTATACCGTTTTATAATATACAAAATGACAAAACGACGACCTTCGTGACCGAGTGGTAAGTGCATTGACTGCCACCCCGAAGGTTCCGGGATCGATTCTCGGCGAGCGCAGTATGATTGTCGCACCGTCTTTGGTTTGGTGTAAAATTCACATGACAATAAAATGGCGATAGATTAGCTACCTATCACATGTCACGAGAATCACTACGATAGCTATAATACCCTTTATGATGTAAAGAGCGTTTCAACAAAATAAACTAACTAACTAACCATCACGCCGTCTCCCCGAAGAGGTAGGCAGAAATAATGGACTACCACACTTTTCTTTCCTGACATATTTTTCTCGCTTCCTCAACATTCATACATCGTGTCATGAACGCGCGTCGATTTCTCTGACTCCTCACATGGCCGGCATTCAATATTTGATTTATTTGATCGTGCCACGTTTTCCTCGGTCTTCCTCTATTTCTGGTTCCATTTACATCATTAACATATAATTGTTTTACCATTCTTTCTTCATTCATTCTTTCCATATGTCCAAACCATCTTAATGATCCTTTCATTATTTTTTCATGACACCATCATTCGCACCGCATTCACTTCTTATATTTTCATTCGACACTCTATCATACACAGAGTATGCACTCATTCGTCTAAGAGATCTAATGTCTACTGCATTTATTCTAATTTCATCCTTTTTTTGCCAGTTCCATGCTTCGCTTCCATAAATAAGGGTCGGTAGAAGAACACCATTGTGCACTGCCATTCTTGATTTTTGGATAGGTTTTTATTTGCGATGACAACTTTAAGTGCACCATTCACTTTGTTGCCTGCCCCAACCCTTCTTTCGATATCCCTCTCCACTCGCCCATCTCTTGTAAACATACTACCCAAATACACAAACTCATCTACTTGCTCCAAATTTTCACCATTCACGTTAATATTGCAGACTGTCTTGATTTCTTCTTTTTCAAAAATCATTACCTTGGACTTATTAACATTCATCATCAGATCATTTCGCATGAATACCTCATACATACTATTCACCAGGACTTGTAGTTCATGCTCGTTGTCTGCAAGTAGGACAGCGTCATCCGCATACAAGAGGCAGCTTACTGACACTCCGCTCATTTTGGCACCAATATCCAACCCTTTCAGCTCTTTCATACACCTATAAAGTTTACCTATAAAATGATATACCAAGTTTCATTTTTTCAAGTTGCATTATCGAAATTTCGTATTTAAAATTTTTCTTTTAGGGTTGTCGCAAGCATAAATAAATATAAATTTAACATTTTTATAAAAAAATATTTATTGAAAGCAAACATTAAAAAATCAAAGTATGTTGTATCAGTTGTTGTCTATTATCACTTGAAATTTAATTGTTTCAAGTGATATCCTTTCGATCCTTTATATCAATCTCACTATAAGTGGTAACCCTAGCGTTCGACTTCTACAAAAATTCATTTTTCAATATGATCGACCAACGTCAGAAGGTTCGTTTTTCTTGCAGAGATAGTGTATAGATGTCGCTAGCCACAAAAAAATTGTTTAAATTCCTACTGGAATTATTTTTAATACAAAGTGGCCTTACGGTATTGATGGTGCACCTGATGACCTGAATGGCATGTCGGAATTACCTGAATGCAGTCTGCACAAGACAGAGTGACATGGAAGCGAATAGAGGAGGCCTTTGTCCAGGAATGAACGGGAATAGGACAAAGAAGAAGAAGAAGTGACCTCAACTAACACAAAATGACAAAACGACGACCTTCGTGGCCGAGTAGTAAGTGCATTGACTGCCACCCCGAAGGTTCCGGGTTCGATTCTCGGCGAGGGCAGTGTGATTGTCACACTGTCCATGATTTAGTGTGGAATTCACGTGACAATAAAATGACGTTAGATTAGCTACCTATCACATGTCACTAGATCAAATTTTATCTTCATATTCTTCGTTCTATCTCATGTTTTCTTTTGCTGTTGTATTGGTATGTGTGTACGGCGGGACATCGAGGGAGAGTAGCGTAGCTTAAATGTGGTCTGGTACGCCTTGGTTGCAAATATACATATTTCTTTTAACGTAAGTCCCGCGTGGACGGGGGACGGGCCTATGGAGTGCACGAGTGAAGCTGACGAAAGGCGCCGCTGCGCCTAGAACAGCTTCGGGTAAGCGGAGGGAGCCCTCTATGGCTCGGCCATATATTTAAAAAAAATTTCACGAGTCACTCTGATAGCTATAATACCCTTTACATGGATTTTGCTCATGCTGCTATGATTTAAAGAGCGTTTCATATGTTAATCTTTTTTTAAGATTACTATATATATATAATCTACATACTAACGCCATCTATGGAGATTTATGTTTATTAAGCATTAAGCAGAACATCTTTTTAACTCAATGTGAAAGGCTACCCCGCCATTAGCGCATTGTTAGAAGCCGCCTGGAGATTTCACACTCATATCTATATGCCAAACAAATCAAAATCTTCATAGATGGCACATTGAAACTGACATGTGAAATCTGGCATAGGACTTTAACATATATACAACTTCCAAAAATTTGTCAGATATGGCCCTAAAGAAAGGTGGAATGGGGAATGTTGTAATTACATAAAGCGTGCGCTTAACTCAACTAATGACAGGTCATAAGTCCTGTAAACACCTTGATCAACCATATTCAGTTTCCAATTTGCATCTTCGTCTCTGTTGAGATACATTAATATTAATAATAATAATAATAATAAAAACAATCAAACAATATAAATAGTTTTATTGTTGATGCTTAAAAATCTTTCTCGGAGCGCCGAAGTTGCCAGGTGAGCAAAAAAATAAAGGATTAATAAGGCCGCACGCGGTGAGGGAGTGGGTACTTGATAAGTGAATGAAGGCGGAGATAATGCGAGGGAGATAGGGAGATAAGCGTCCACGCGTACCGACGTCACCTGAGTGCAAACATCATATAATGCATAAGCTAAAAATAAAAACCTTTGCCGCTCTTCCCACACTACCGTACAGGGAGCTATGTTCAAATCAGTTTATTTACTCAAAAGACATTACAAACAGCATAAATGTTTAAGGCATATATTGAGAACAGGTAAAAAAATACTTTATACATTCAACATAATTCGCACAAGACACACTGCAAACCAAATATTCCACCTTCCTGCTTATCGGACTAACTACGCTCAAAGTGCGGCGGTGTACCGGACGTGCGATATATACAATAAGTGCTTTAATAACATCCATGTGTTCCATCTTAATGAAAGTGATTTTAAAAAAATGTTTGGAGCAACCCTTCGGGGCGAATGAAACTAATTACTCTATTTTTTTTTTTCTTGTCTTTTTCTTTTTTAACATTTTAAAATTATATTTCATCTTTAATTATTCATTATTACTAATACTACTAGTTTTTTCTTTAACTTATCAAAGTGTTACTTTATTCTTCCTGTATATTTAACCTTATGTCAGTTGTTATATAATATTTGTGGTAGCATGTTATTGGCCTTATTTTGTTGTCTCTGTGTGTTTATATTCATATACTGTAATTGCTGTTTGTTACTCTCAATAATAAAAAATAAAATAATGAACAACAACAACAACAAACCATAACGCCGTTTCCCCGCAGGGGTAGGCAGAGAGAATGGACCGCCACACTACTCTATCCTGGCACACCTCTCTAGCTTCCTCCACATTCATACATCGAGTCATACACGCACGTCGATTCTTCCGGCTTCTGACATGATCAACTTTTAATATTTGATTAATTTGGTCATGCCATGTTTTCCTCGGTCTACCTCGACTGCTTACTCCATTTACATTGTTAACATATACTTTTTTAACCATTCTTTCTTCACCCATGCGCTCCATATGTCCGAACCAACCCAGCGAACCTTTCATAATTTTGTTCATAATACCTTCTTTCGCTCTACACTACTTCCTAATATCAGCATTTGAGATTCTGTCGTACATCGTTCTACCACACATACGTCTTAGGGACCTCATCTCTACCGCATTTATTCTGCTCTCATCTTTCTTCTGCCAGTTCCATGCTTCGCTTCCATACATAAGGGTTGGAATCAGAACTCCATTGTGAACGGTGCTAAGGTGCTAAGATGAGTGATCTGTCTGTAAACTGTCTACTTTACGCGGACGATGCCGTTCTCGTTGCGGATAGTGCGGACGAATTACAAGTCTTGGTGTCGAGAATGTATGAGGTATGCAAGTCGAACGATTTAATGATGAATGTCGGAAAGTCAAAGGTGTTAGTTTTTGAAAGGGAAGAGCAAATGACAGTTTGTAATATAAGTGTAAATGAAGAGAACTTGGAAAAGGTGAGTGAATTTGTGTATTTAGGTAGCATGTTCACAGCGGATGGCCGAACGGACAGTGATATTGAAAGAAGGGTTGGTGCGGGTAACAATGTGAATGGAGCTTTAAAAGTAGTTCTTGGAAACAAGAATTTATCAATGAAAACGAAAATGGCCGTTCACATAATGAAAAATAAAATAAAATAAATAATTAGTTCTTCAACATGAACTTGAAGTACTGATTGACCAGGAACTAGTAGTGAGATTCTGTAAGTCTCAAACCCTACGGTGGGCTGGCCATGTGGAAAGAATGCCAGAGGGTAGAACACCACAAATTATATCTATATGAGTGCCTCGCGAAAAGAGAGGCAGACTGAGGAAAAGATGGGTAGAGAGGAGGCTGACTTTTCGTGCACATGTTGAAAGGATTTGTGGCAATACACTGAAGATGTTGGACTTCATCGTCCGGACCGGCAGAGTTTTCAGGGATCCCAATGTGCTCAGAGTCCTATACAACGCGTTGGTTCGGAGCAGACTCGAAAGTTGATCTGTGATATGGAGTCCTCATGAGACGAGATATTCCATTATACTGGAGAGGGTTCAAAAAGAAATTCTGAGGTATATCTACAAGAGGAAGTATGGTAGTTATCCATGGCTCTATCCCACGGCATTTCTTTTGTGAATCGGGAATCGAACCCGGGACGTTCGGTGTGGTTGTCAGAACTTTTACCATTCTGCTACGAAGGTTGTCAAACTAACTAACTAACTAACCATCACGCCGTCTCCCCAAAAGGGTAGGCAGAAAGAATGGACTGCCACACCTTTCTTTCCTGACATATTTCTCTCGCTTCCTCAATATTCATACATCGTGTCATGCACGCGCGTCGATTTCTCTGACTCCTCACATGGCCGACATTCAATATTTGATTTATTTGATCGTGCCACGTTTTCCTTGGTCTTCCTCTATTTCTGGTACCATTTACATCATTAACATATAATTTTTTTACCATTCTTTCTTCATTCATTCTTTCCATATGTCCAAACCATCTTAATGATCCTTTCAATATACTCTTAATAACGAGCTTTTGATTCCGGTTACTATGAGAATCGTATGATAGTTAATTAATACGAATGAAAACGTCAGTTTTCTAGAAGTTTTATTTTATTTATATATTAGACGAGATAACAGTGGTTAAAATGTTGTAAACAAACAATGTGAGTGGAAAGAGAAGCCGTAGAAGACCAAGGAAAGCATGGCATGACCAAATTAATCAAATACTGAAAGGCGGCCACATTCGAAGTCGGAAAAATCAATGAGGGTTCATGTTACGAGTGTATAAATGTAGAGGAATCTAGTGAGGTATGTCAGGACAAAGCTGTATGGCAGTCCATCCTCTCTGCCTACCCCTCCGGTAACGGCGTTATGGTTAGTAAGATACATAGTACGTATCATTGAATCGGTATTTCAAAATATTGTGCAATAAACAAAACTTCAAAACAAATACAAGTGTGACAATACAAAAGTGCCGTAATTAGATTGTAAATCTGATAAATTATACTATACTACAAATATAAATATAGGGTTTTTTTTTAGAGGTATAAAATACAGATTCAAAATAATAAAAAAAACGCATTAATATAATATTAATTTCTATGATATTGGCTTTATTTAATAGATAATTTTATGTCATTATTCTTTAAATATGATTTCGGGCGTATGAACGCCACGGCTAGCTCGAATGAAGCGCAATCGTGAAGTCTAATTTTCAACAATTGTCGTCTTTGTGGATGCGTATTATCCACTAGAGTGTACGTGGTGTGAAAACGACCCATGGACGATTATGTCGTCCGTAAAATGGACGTAGTGCACGATAAGTTTGGCGAACCGAACCATGATTTTTTTTAATTGCACAATTTACAAGCACTGTTCTAAAATTAGTCTATTCATGGTAAAATAGCAAAAAGTACTTACTACAAATCAACTGTCAACTGTCAAATTGACTGTCTGTAGAAACAATCATGCCAGTTTAAAAACCAAACCTCTATAAAAAACACCACATATTTTTGGTACATGCGTAATGATCGGAATAAAAGGAATAACAAAAAGAAATCCTGGAATTTTAATTTGAAAGCAATATTTTATTCCCAATTTGATAATGATTATAAAATCGATTTCTTATTAAATGCCTTTATTAATAAGCAATACCGCTAGATATAGGCTGTGGAGAAACCAAGAGCGATCAACGATAAGTATATTCTTCTTCTTCTTTTAATAGATCTGACGATCTGTGATACAGAAATCATATCTCGTCGGATGATGAGATCCAGCTATCCCTCCATCTCTTGGGCGGTCTTCCAGGTGGGCGGTGTCCGGAAGGGATTTCATAAGCGGCTGTATATGCAAGTCTCATCCATTCGGGCTACATGGTCCCTCCAGTATCTTCTTCTGGATCTACTCCACTGAACGATATCCTCTATTTCACTGGTTTTTCTTATGTCTACGTTGCGGACACGATCTCGGAGGGTTTTTCCAGTAATTGATCTTAGGACCTTCATCTCCGATGTTCTTAGTAGTCCCTTGGTTCGCACAGTGTCAGCCCGCGTCTCTACAGCGTACGTCATAATAGGTCGCACGCATGTTTTATAGATTCTGATCTTGCTGTCTAATAAGTATATTATGAATTAAAACTCTGTTTTTTCCACTTGAGAGTTTGTTTTTCTCGACATATTTCGAAGGTTTTACACCTTCATCATCGGGAGAACAATGTATAACCTCGACGGTGGAATAAACAGCGTTTTAATTCGTAAAATAAAGTCGTCATTGTGGAATTCTACAGTGTTAACGCCTTAATGTTGATGTTGTTAAAAATTTCTTGGTAAAATAATAAAAATTAATTATTTTAAACGCCTTTAGTATATGAAAAATTAACCAACTTATGTGTTATTTCTCTTTTTCTTTTTTTATATACTTTGTATATACAACACTATCATTAAACAAATTTTAATTACATAGACATGTTTCGGACAACCAGTCCTTCTTCAGTGATACATATTTTAAAGATACATATTAAAAATATTATATTAGGTGTATAACTTTGCTTCCGCCGTTGTTAAAAATACTGAAACAATCACAGGCGATCGTTATCGAACGCAATTAATGCGTTTGAGCCGAGCATTGAAAGACAAACGGCCGCAATACAACGAGAGACATGATAAAGTGATTTTACAGCATGACAATGCTCGACCCCATGTTGCGAAAGTGGTCAAGACATACTTGGAAACTTTGAAATGGGAAGTCCTACCGCACCCGCCGTATTCTCCAGACGTTGCTCCCTCGGACTATCACTTGTTTCGATAATGGCACACGGCCTAGCTGACCAGCACTTCCGGTCTTATGAAGAAGTAAAAAATTAGATCGATTTGTGGATCGCTTCAAAAGATGACCAGTTTTTTCAACGCGGGATTCGTATGCTGCCCGAAAGATGGGAGAAAGTAGTGGCCAGCGATGGATCAAAAATGTATAACCAGTTTTTTACGATAAAGCCTCGAATTTCGGAAAAAAACGGCGGAAGCAAAGTTATACACCTAATAAAATTTATTTTTCTTTTTTATATACTTTGTATATACTTATATTAAAAATATAAAATTACATAGACATGTTTCGGACAAACTTTAAAATATATAAAATGTATATTTACTGAAGAAGGACTGTTTGTCCGAAACATGAATGGCGTATATAGCAGAAATATTACAAAATTGTTTACATTATCTGACAGATGTTATAAAGAGTATTTTAAATATGTATCTATATAATATATCTGAAGAAGGACTGTTTGTCCGAAACATGTCTATGTAATTTGAATTATTTTAATGTTAGTGTTGTATATACAAAGTATATAAAAAAAGAAAAAGAGAAATAAATTTTGTAATATTTTAAATATGTATCCTTATAATATGTATCACTGAAGAAGGACTGGTTGTCCGAAATATGTCTATGTAATATATTTTTTTTAAATATAAGTGTTGTATATACAAAGTATATAAAAAAGAAAAAGAGAAATAAACCATCACAACAACACAAAGAATGGCGTATATAGCAGAAATATTACAAAATTGTTTACATTATTTGACAGATTTTATAAAGAGTATTTTAAATATGTATCTATATAATATATCTGAAGAAGAACTGGTTGTCCGAAACATGTCTATGTAATTTTAATTATTTGAATGTTAGTGTTGTATATACAAAGTATATAAAAAAGAAAAAGAGAAATAAATCATCTACAACACAAAGTATGGCGAAAATAGAAGAAAAATTTATTTGTTTAATTTAATAGTCCATTGTTTTGGCCGAAACAAGATGATATAACTTTGAATAAACTTTGTTTTTTGTATCACAATTGTATTTTATTTTACGCGACAGCTGTTTCATCAACCTTTGTTGACATCATCAAGTGTTACAATAATATATCAAATAATCAAATGATTTTACTGAAATCTCTTGATGGAGGTTCATTTTAAATAATAATTAAATAAAACGATGTTTTTTAACTACTTCCACTTTTGTCTTTATTTAGACAGCGACCGGTTTCACCAGGCTCGCTGGCATGGCCACCAGTCTGTCGATGCTAGCGAGCCTGGCGAAACCGGTCACTGTCTAAATAAAGACAAAAGTGGAAGTAGTTAAAAAACATCGTTTTATTTAATATATCAAATGTCAAATTTTCGTGATTTTTCGAATCTTTATGTGTATTTGTTCCTATGTCAATTTGAATAATTTACAATAACATTTACATTTCAAACAATTACACATAGTACTGAGTCAAAAACGATGAAACATAATAAATTAAAAACTATGAACAATAATAGGAAGTAAATAGATTACATTAATAGGAAAGGTGACAAAAGTTGAAGGTAGTATTATTATTTTTTAGCTAGATTGTACAGGGGAAAAGTTTTTAATGTACTATATACTAATGGGGTATAGGCAAGAATTAGGTTATTTCTAGCATTTAGTTTACATTTTTTGGCCTTTAAAATTTCAAAATTTTCTAATTTCTCAAATTTTTGAGGATTATTTGCTATATGTAAAAATTTTGTGTTTTTGGTCTCGAAATGATGGTCAAAATTCACGCAATGATTGGTCATTTCCAAAAAGACGTTTCTGTTTTTGTATGAACTTTTCTGTTCGTATAACCTCTTCAAAAATGATCGACCCGTCTTTCCAATATACATGGCATCACAGTCCTCACAATTAATCTGGTAGATTCCACTTTGGTTGAAAATATTACGTTTAATTTGTATAGGATGATGTGAGAAAATCGTTTGAAGTCAGCTGTACGAGACTACCCACAAGGATAGAGCCACGGCTGCCAGATTCTGGGATACATCAACCCTCTTAAGGGACACAATAGAGATAATTTTACATCAGAATGTAGGAAGGGTAAGTACTCGTAATATTGAAACTCGAGGTTACCTCATGATCTCATTCTCCCGCTGCTCCTCCTGCTTCTGGCGCAGCATCACCCCCTCGATGATGGCCCTCTCCTCGGCTGTAAGGTACGACAGATCCGGCATGTCAGCCATGGCTGTGGTACCGGCACTAGCGGCGCCCTCCTCGCATGCCGGGCCCGCGGTGTTGCCAGGCGAGCGTTCGCTGATCACGGCCTACCCGCGTGCTTGAACCGCGAACTGAGCCAGCTGTCCGAAGTTAGCAGCGGTTCGATCTGTCAAAATTAAACATTAATCTTTTTTCACGCGATTTCTTATTAAAAACACGCTTTTGTTTCAGGTTTTCAACCAAGATCTATTTAATGCCGTTTCACGGTGCGTTTTCAACGTCTTACACGCTTATTTTGACATATCAATCGATAAACATCGACATTTTTTTATTCGCGAAATGATTCACATTTTATACACTATTTTCACTATCCCGCAACAATTTCGCACGCAAAATATTGTTCTGTTCGTTGTGAAAACGCGGGCCACCGTTAGTTACATGATTCCAGCGGGTCGTAGAATCTTTAGAGTATGATTTCGCGCAACAACCTTTCGCCATCAACTCTTGCAATGTCCGGAAACGCTGCGTTTCCACCACATCCTTTCAGTTATTTGCCACCACTCGCGAACGCAATTTTAAACGGCGCCGCAGATATATAAAGAAATAATAATATTCGATCAATCCCGAGAACGCGCACGACATTTCAAAATTTACCATTTTTTCGTATTCACTTCACTGACACTCGCGAGGACAGAGATCCACTTCGTTGTACGAACCGCCGTCGGTAGAGAAACCAGCTTTTCCCTTCAAGTCGCGTACATACTGTACGAATGTCTGCTGGAGTATGGGTCGTTTAGGAAATAAATAATATATAGACTTTCAACCCATGCTGAGGAGTTCCGCTTTCACTTCCCCGTAGTGCGGCCTGAAGCAGTGCCGAGCTGGCCTCAAAGGTCTCCGGCCTGACCGCCAACATGACTAGACGGCGAAGTCTCACGAGAGGGGTCTCGCGCACGGATCGCCCCGGCTCACTGGGCAGACTGGCCGCATCTCGGGGGCGCGCGAGACGGGGTCGGAGCTCTCGCGGCTCACGGGGGGCTCGATAAATAATAGAATGCGTACGACATAAGCCAATGGCGCCTGCCGCTCGGCGTGACGTCAGCGCAGTATTGATCTCCCTCGCGCCGCGCGTGCGCGCCCATAGACAACGTCCTCCCACGTAGAGAGTTCCCGCCGAGCCCGCTAGATGATGACGGAATGCATTTGCCTACATTTTCCGCAGCCCATTCACAAACAGTCGGCTCGACGAGAAGTGTCAGCGTCCTATTCGACAGATAAACGACAACCCATTCCGATACAGATCGCTATCCGGTTTCATTCGAGTCTACATTGTTACGGGGATGAATCGCGCTCTATGGACCTCAAATTCATTGGAATATAAAAGGCTGCATCGTGAATATTAGTTTTAGTTTTAATTTATTATTTATTTAAATTAAAAATGATATAAAACAAATAACGAAACAAAGAAAATATATAAATTGTTAATACTTTATTATTAAAAACATTTTTTAATAAATAAAATACATTTTTACATTTTTGTTTTAGATTTATTTTGCAGACGTTGGACGATCGAACTATGCGCGGGAGATGCCTATTGGTGGCGATGAGGTTCGCGACCCATCACACCGCGTCTCCCGCGGAGGCGAAATGAGAAGGATGGAGTGCTGCATCGGTTAAAGTATGGCAGTTTGTTAGTTAGTTGAAATACGACATCATTACTTACTAATTTTTAAAAACAAAATCTCGACCAGAAATATAACTGAAATTCTCTTGATTTTGTAAATACTTTTTTACTACTGCGTCATCAAATTCATAATGTAACCGTATATTTTTCTTCTTCTTCTTCCTTGCTATAGACTTATGCGATCTGTTATACAGAGGGTTGCTCCTTCTGTGATGTGGAATCTCTGCTTTCCTTTCATATTTTAGGAGGTCTTCCACGAGCACGAGTCCCATGAGGCTGATAATGTAGTGCAATATAGGGGAGTCTGGTGGTGTCCATTCTTTGAACATGCCCGTACCAATCTCTCCTTTGCTATTCTTCCTTGGAGATTCTCGAAACTTATTTTACATATACTTAAGTTTATAATTTATAAAAATAAAATATTTTAAATGCAGTCGAACTTGAAAATTTAGAGTTAGACGAAACCGACAGAATTTGCTCATTGCATTACTCGTTACATCAGAGAATATATATATTTTTAAATTTATATCGGTGTATGAACTGTATAAACGGTCACATAAAACGAAAAGTTGATTCTAACAAAAATACACAATTAGAGAGAAGCATCTCGTTATAGTAAATAAATGTAAGTATGGAGAATATCAATGTCCTCGTTACATCCGAGATCTCGCTATTTCCGTGATCGTAATAGCCGAGTAAGACTGTAATTCATTTTATCGCTCGAAAATGGTCAAAATAACATCTGTCAAAACTGATCATATTTGTAAACAATTTTATAATATTTTAAATATCTTTATAATAACACTGAGGAATGACCGGGTTGTCCGAAATATGTCTGATATTTAATTTTAATTTTCTGTAGTTAGTGTTGTACTCGGATATACGAGTACAAAGTAAGACAAATAAAATATGTATCGATTCTGAATTTATAAGTATTAATATATCGAAAACAATAAAATAAAACATTGTTTTTCTAGCTGGCATGGCTCTATATAAACCATGCCAGTATGTACTAGAGCCACTATTCAAATGTCCGTAGCACGAATATGTCAATTTTTTAAATGACTACGAAAATCCTTTGCTACGATGAGTGCTAACTATTTTGCCTATACACAGGCGCACTTGTCATTTTATTTCTTTTATTTGATTTGTCTCTGCGAAGGGTATAGGCAGAGATAATGGACTACCACATTTTTCTTTCTTGGCATACTTCTCTCACTTCCTCAACATTCACACATCGTGTCATGCATGCACGTCGATTTCTCCGACACCTGGCGTGGCCGATATTCAATATTTGATATTGCCATGTTTTCCTCGATCTTCTCCATTTCTAGTTCCATTTAAATCATCGACATATACTTTTTTACCATTTATTATTTTCTGTGTCCAAACCATCTTCATGTTCCTTTTATTATTATATTTATTTATTACCCTTGAGGTGACTACATCACAAAAACGGCGCTTTAAAAGTTAGCATATTATAATTATTATTGATTGATTGACACTGATTTTCCACACATTCGTCTAAGAGATTTCATTTATATTACATTTATTCTATTTTCATCCTTCTTCTGCCAGTTCCATGCTTCGCTACCATAAATAAGAGTCCGTACAAGAATACCATTTTAGCTTTTTTGATAGGCTAATAAATAAATAAATATAATGAATGTTATATATATATATATTATACGAACCATGGGTCTGCTAAGAACATCTGAGATGAAGGTCCTAAGATCCATTGCGGGAAAAACTCTGAGATCGTGTCCGCAAGGCAGACAATTATTATTTTTTTTTTTAAAAAAAGACTAATATCAAGGATTTACATCAATGATATTAGAATTTATTTTACAATCTTCAATGTGAGCAGAAAATAGCTCATTATTATGAAGAAGGAATCTGGTCGTGTCCAGGCTTGAACCCATGTCCCCTGGATCAGGAGCCAAGCGTTCTATCCCCTAGACCACAATAGAGGATATAGTTCAGTGGAGTAGATCCAGAAGAAGATACTGGAGGGACCATGTAGCCAGAATGGATAGCGACAGCCTCGCATATACAGCCGCTTCCGAAATCTTCTTTGGACACCGTCCACCTGTAAGACCACCTAAGAGATGGAAGGACAGCAGGACCTCATGATCTCTGCGCCACAGATAGCAGTATGATCCATAAGGTCGACAACTCTGGTTCTACAACTTATTTCTTACTCACCTACTTCATCCTTCTTTTGCCAGTTCCATGCTTCATTTCTATATTTAAGGGTCGGTACAAAAACACCGTTATGCACTGCCATTCTAAGCTTTTTTAGACAGGCTTTTGTTTGCGATGACAACTTTAAGTGCACCATTTACTCAGCAAGAAAACTGAAGTTAAAATACACTTAAAATGATTGATAAGGGGAGGAAATCGGTCGAGTAAAAAAGGATGGTGTGATTAGGGGAGGAAAATATGAATTGCTGTACCTGATCTTTGGAGAAAAATAAAGGGTCGACGAGGTGTTGGCAGGAAGTGAATCTCCAGGCTCCACAATAAGGGACTGGACTGGCTTGAGGACCATCGAGGAGCTGTTTAGAGTTTCCAGGGACAGAGAGTTCTACTCTTGGGTGAGACATAGGGGAGACCTAACATGACACCAGAAGAAAAATAATAAAATAACACTCAAAATGCTAGTTTTAATTATTTATTTGTCTTGTAAAATGGTATCCGCTCGCTCCGGGATACGGTCATGTTTGTAAAATGTTACAAAAAATACAAAAACACACTCATAATCACGTCTACGATAAAAAGTATAAAATTTATTACCTACATTTTAACATAAAATAATTTAAAAGTGGCAGTCCAGACTTCAAGCCCAAAAATTCCACCTCAAACGAAGCGTCTACTGGCAAGAATTCTTCTGTAAGAGGACTTCTACGGCAACTTGCGTGTGTCACAGAGGAAGCCGCTTGCAGAAGTTTATTTCTGGAAATGATCATTGCAAGTGGACATTACGCTTTACACCAGTGGTCACCAACATAGGCCCGTAAAAGGTTTTCATCCGGCCCTAAAAAAATTCCCCATATAAATAATTAAATATAGAATATATTACTTTTACAGAATTTTATTATTTGGTTGTGAATTCAAGGCAATTATATTTCAAATCATCAATCGGAACATGATTAGGTAGTGGACCCAAAGTAAAAAAGTTTGGTATTTGAGATAAGCAGATTTTTCTGTGTTTTTCATTTCATTTCATTTCATTAATTTATTTAAATATATCAAAAGCAAAGCACGTACATTCAAGTGAGCATTTCTCTTAGTTGTTTTATTTGTAACTCAATAAAAAAATAACATACAACTAACTAACTAACTATCACACCGTCTCTCCGAAGGGGTAGGCACAAATAATGTCCAAGAACTTCCTCAACATTCGTACATCGTTTCATGCAATGCACGTCAATTTCTCCGAATCCTCACGTGGCCGACATTAAATATTAGATTTTTTTGATTGTGCCACGTTTTCCTCGGTCGTACTTTTTTTTCTAGTTCCATTTACATTGTTAACGGTTAACTTTTTTTACCATTCTTTCTTCATTCATTCTTTCCATGTGTCCGAACCATCTTAATATTCCTTTTATTATTTTGTTTATAACACTTTCATTCGCACAACAAATATTGAGGAAGCGAGAGAAGTATTCAGAAAAGAAAAGTGTGGCTGTCCATTCTTTCTGCCAACCTCTTCGGAGAGACGGCGTGACGGTTAGTTTGTTAGTTTTCTTTTTTAATTAGCTGCAAATATAAACTAGATATTCCAACATTAAAATAAATATTTTCCATTATAAAATAAGCACAAACATATATCTTCTAATTGGATTCTAATCAGAATGAAAATTATATTTTATCCGGCTTCGCAAGATAAAAAAAATCAACCCGACCCTTCTCCCTAAACAGTTGGTGACCACTGATTTACACTGTTATAAATAAATTATTGCAATCTACATCATAAAAACCTCTTTAAATGGTTGGAAATGCATCTTCATAAAACAGGGAATTTTATCACTGAACCAGGATGCCTTACTGTATTAATATATAAACTATTAACACTTGAATTATGTTTTAATGAACTGGGACTCTCTGCTTGAGCTGCAAATGTAGCAAACTGCAGTTCTAGATATATAATATATTGCTTTACTGCAAATACAGTCAGTCGCACAATGGGGGTTAATATTGAGTTTTACATCATTGTTTAAGAAACAATACACCAAAAATCTTTAACAAACCTTTTTTTAAAGATATTTTTAAATATCTTGCTCAGTATAAATGCAAAATGAGAGCATTCACGTTGCATAGCTCTTTACATCATTACAGGACGAGCCAAATGGATGTAAAGGATACAGGTATCATATTGATTCTCGTGATAGGTAGCTAATCTGTTGCCATTTTATTATTATGTGAATTCTACACCAGACCAAAGACAGTGTGACAATCACACTGATATCGCCGGGAATCTAACCTTTGGTGTGGCAGTCATAGCACCACGAAGGTCGTAGTTTGCAAGTCATTAAATAATATTAACCAGGTTAAATGGCCAAGCTTCATGAGAAGTTGGAATAAAGTAGGTTGTAAAAGTTATATTTACAATTTTGTCACAATTCTTTCAAAATACATACGGAAACATTGCAATAAAATTAGTAGTGGTAAATTGAGCCTCTTAATTTGTTTTGAGTCTTAAGAGCCAAAATATTGTATTAATTGAGAAAAGTTTACATATTCTGATAATTCAATTAAATATATTGAATATACTAACTAACTAACTAACCATCATGCCATTTCTCCGGAGGGGTAGGAAGAAAGGATGGATTGCCACAATGCTCTGTCCTGGCATAACTCTCGGGATTCCTCTACATTCATACATCGTACCATTCACGCACGTCGATTTTTCCGACTTTGAATGTGACCGCCTTTTAGTAATTGATCAATTTGGTCATGCCGTGTTTTCCTCGGTTGTCCTCGGCTTCTTTTTCCACTCACGCTGCTTGTGTACAACTTTTTAACCATTCTACTCTCATCCATTCGTACCATGTGACCAAACCATCTCAGGGATCCTTTTTTAATTTTATCCATGATGCAGTCATCTGCCTTACATTTCTCTCTTATTTCATCGCTCGGTATTCTATCATACGTTTTCACGCACATTCTTCTTTGTGATCTCATTCCTACGGCGTTTATCCTGCTTTCATCCTTCTTTTGCCAGCTCCAAGCTTCACTTCCATACATGAGGGTTGGCACTAGAACTCCATTGTGTACTGCCATCTTTGCTTCTGTGGATACATTTCTATTTGCAGTAATGACTTTGAGTATGCCACTTATTTTATTCCCAGCACCAACCCTTCTTTCGTGTTTCTCCATTTTTCCATCTCTTGTAAACATGCTTCCCAGATACGTAAATTCGTTAACGGTAATGGGAGATAAAAAGGAAATACTTCAGAAAATTTGTTAAAATAAATAATATTTTGGCTCTAAAAACTCTCATACATGATAGTTCCCCGATACAAATCCAACATAGATTAATTAAAAGACTACAGTATAAAATAATTTGAATGTTGGTTATTGAAATTATTAATAAAATATCAACAAAGTGACAGCCGTGGCTGGCTGCTTGCGCGACACCATATGGAGGAACAAATACATGCTAACCGAAAGTAAAGTCAAGATATACAAGGCATGCGTCTGCCCCATCATGACGTATGGAAGAGAGGTCAGAACCGATACTAATAGAGCTAAGAACCTTCTGAGAGTAGCAGAAATGTGAACCCTACGCTCCATCGCAGGCAAAACCCTCAGAGATCGGATCAGAAATGAAACGATAAGGTCTGTCTGTGGTGTTGAAGACATAGTAAGATGGGGATGAAGCAGAAGGCGCTTTTGGAGAGACCACTGTTAAAAGAAAAAAGATTTTTTACTATTATGGTAAATCTGCAAAACAAATAAATGTTGGATTTAGAATGTGGAACTAACTTAATAACTTATAAAATAATATTATATATACAAATTAACTATTATATAGTAATGGAAGGTCTTATAATAATATGGCAGACACGTTGGTGGTCATTGATTAGTTAAAATAAGTTTAAAAAATTCGTAAATTAACAATATTTTCAGAATAAACAAAGTATAAAATACACATTAAAATGATGCAATCGGTAACATGTGACAAGTGAGAATACTTATTTCAAATATTTTTTAATTCAGAACATTTTTCAATTTAGAACATAAAACAGCGTGGTTTAAAAAAAACTCACCAGAGACAAACAGGATATTGAACCCCTCCTTAATTGTTAACGAGATTCAAATAGTAGTAGTACTTATGAAAATATGGACAATACACAGGTTGATTCTGAACGATACATTCAAGCAGAATTAGGGTAATTCTGGCAGAACACAGGTTTCATGCCGAGAAACTACGAGTGACCCAAAGAGCCATGTTAGGAATAAGCCTAAGAAACAGAGTCAGAAACGATACGGTGAGGGAAAAAACAAAGGTCACTGACATCATCCACCGGGTGGCGACTCTGAAATGGCAATGGACAGGTCACATAACCAGAAGCTCAGACGAAAAATGGACAACAAGACTGCTGACTTGGAGACCGTGGACAGCAAAGCTAAATGCAGGACGACCGCAACTACGGTGGAAGGATGATCAAATCAAATCAAATCAAATCAAATCAAATCAAATCAAATCAGTTTATTTCATCAACAGACATTACAAAATTTATTTTTAAGGCATCTATTGAGAACAGGTAAAATAATATATTATATATAGTATACTACCAGAAACGCATAAGAGATGGTTCAACATTAGGAAGACAGGATACTCTCCAGAATTAAGAGTATTTGCCTTCTGAACGTACTTTCACTAACATGAAAGACGTCGATCTCCGAGGAGACCGCGTTCAGCAGACTAATTGCTCTTCCCACCGGTGTCACCAGAGGCAGATTGGTTCTGGCGGCCGGTAGGTAAAACAATCTGTGCTGTCGCTGTCGGAGATATCTATCGGGGACAAAAAGCCGAACACCCTCCAGTACGGCCGAGTTCTCGAAGTATCCCCTAATTAATCTAAAGAAATGGGTAATTAGATGTCCATCTCTTCGAAGCTGTAGAGAATTGGTTCCGAGCATTCCCAAAAGAAATGCCGTGGGATAGAGCCAAGGATAGCTACCATACTCCCTCATGTAGAGATACCTCAGAAATTTTTTCTGAACCCTCTCCAGCATAATGGAATATCTCGCCTCGTGAGGACTCCATATCACAGAACCACTTTCGAGTCTGCTCCGAACCAATGCGTTGTATAGGACTCTGAGCACATTGGGATCCCTGAAAACTCTGCCGGTCCGGACGATGAAGCCCAACATCTTCAGTGCAGTGCCACAAATCCTCTCAACATGCGCACGAAAAGTCAGCCTACTCTCATAGATGATCCCGAGATCTCTCATCGTAGATACATGTGCTAGTTGTTGGTTGTTCATTGTGTATCTATAATACACAGTTCTCAATGCTCTAGTAAAAGATAGCATAACGCATTTAGAGACATTGAATTGCATTTGATTACTGTGACTCCAGTTGACAATATTATTGATGTCCGACTGGAGGCGAAGACAGTCTCCAGGATTTTTAATTTCCAGGAATAATTTCAGATCATCGGCAAATAAAAGAAATCGCGAGAAGTTTATCACCTTCGCAATATCATTTATGAAGATGGTGAAGAGGAGTGGCCCTAAGTTTGAACCTTGTGGCACCCCTGAATTTACAAGAAAAGGTTCCGATTGAAAAATTCCGTATGAGACGTATTGTTTTCTTCCCTCGAGGTAACTAATGAAAAACATAATCAACTGAGAAGAGAATCCAATTTGAGATAGCTTTGCTATCAGAATGTCGTGGTTCACAGTGTCAAAGGCCTTTGAGAAATCATTATATGAACAGTCAACTTGGTGACCATCATCCAAGGCCCTTGCAATGTAATCTGTGAATACCATAAGATTAGTTTCAGTCGAGCGCCCCTTCCTGAATCCATGTTGTTCTGTTATAATATAGGGGTCGACTTTGGGAAATATCAATTTGTGTAAAATTGATTCAAATAGTTGGGCTGGAGCCGACAGTATCGCTACAGGTCTGTAGTTTTCGACCGACTCTTTTGCGCCGCTCTTGAAAATAGGACTGATTCTGGAAAGTTTCCAGAGATCAGGAAAAGTATTTGTACTTAACGATAGGTTAAATAAAAAATACAGCGGAGATATTAGGAGCTCAGAGCAGCCTTTTAAGAAGTAAATGGGAAGAAAATCAGGACCAACCGAGTGCGAATTCATCATAGCTTTAATGGAGGATATAATATCATTCGCTTCTATCTGCGATATGACAAAGCCATGACCACAACAATTGGCACTTAACTCAGTCGCTGAATTGAAATTTAGCCGCGGGGGAACATTGCTATAGACAGATTGAAAGTGTTTAGCGAATGCATTCACTATATCTACACCCTCAACCTCCCTATCCCCATGCATCATAGTGTTTAGGATGCCCCCATCCTTTCGTAGACTTTTTACGTAGTTCCAGAAGGATCCAGGGTCATCCATAAGATTGCCCTCAATGGTGCCCACATATGTTCGAAAGGCTGATCGAACATTGCGTCTCACCACCGAGCGGTACAGACTGAAAAGTTCGTACTCACTCCGACAACCAGTAGCCTTCCACCTCACATGATGGGCATGTTTGGTCTTAATGTCCGCGATGATTTCCCTGGAAAACCACCTCGGATATCTCCGTCCACCATTGCTTATGCGTTTTCTGGGAAAGCACAAATCAAACAATTTATAAATTTCACTGTAAAAATACTGTAAGGCATCATTTACGGTGGTCAAGTTACACATGTCGCTCCAGTCAAGTTGAGTCATCAGCTGGTACAGCTTCAGAAAATCACCCTGACTGAAGTTCCATCCTCTGAAGATTTCTGTGTTATGTCGCGGCACTCTGGTAACACCAGGATTATCTTTACCAGAGTACTCAAATTCTAGCGCGGGATGGTAATCATCTTCAGAAACTAATGGGGACATTGATCTGGAAACTTGCAACTTTATGTTGCTCAAAATCAAGTCCAAGGTTCTGGAATCTGAGTTCAAAACGACATTGTGCTGGGCAAGCCCAAAAACTGCGCATAGGTACTCCAAGTCACGCTGGACATTGTCGATCCCATGAGCAGAGTGCAGGTTAAAGTCGCCCATCACAATGACATTTTTACCTCCGATCAGATTGAAGCTCGTATGCATCGCATCAAATAATCGGTTATAAATTTCCCAATTAGACCCCGGTGGTATATATGTAACACATATATATGTTACATGATTTACCCCATACGTAAGTTTTACCCAGAGATCTTCATTGACTGATTCAAGATTGGGGACGCGCTCAGCCCTCAGCGCATCCCCCCTCCCGACCGCCAACAAGCAGCCGCCACCGCGACTGTGGCCACTGTCGCCCGCTCGATCTCTGCGAAACACATTAAAGTTCTCTATATCAAAAAGCTCAGAGGAGAGGACGCTCGAATTCAGCCAAGTCTCAGTGAGAGCGATTATGTTAGCGTCACTCACCGAGACATTGGAGAAGAATTTCGAGCATTTTGTCCTCAATCCACGAACATTCTGATATAGGAAAGACAAAGAATTGGAGGAACCAAGTCAGCTCGCTCTCGGAAGTCGCGGAGCCGCAACACCCGCCCGCCACTCCTTGATGAAAGAACGGCGTGGCCAGTGTTTAGGCTCCAGGACCTCCGAGACAACCGAACTCGGTATTCCAATCTTGAACGATACATAGGAACTTCCCTCCTTGGGCTTGATTCTATGCACCGTATATGATGCCTTACGTAAACCATTAAGGTAAGACGCCATGTCACCGACCGAGGTATCGGGGTGGAATGGGAAAAAGTGGAAAAATTTAAGAACAGGGGAGGTGGGGGAGGGGCTGTCCATTCTCCGAGTACCTCGGACGGTGGCAGGTCGCCTCCTGGACACCACATTCCACGGGCCGCCATCACTCCCCACCGGTCTGTTGGCGACTAACGGCGCAGAGGTCTTCTCCAGCGTGGCAGTCACTGACTGGTCTCCCTCAGGTTTCCTCACACCCTTCCTCTGCGAGACACCAGATGGGGGACGCTTGCCCTTGGCGGCGTCCTTTGCAGCGTTCTCCCTCTCCACCACCAAGGATCCAGCTATAGTGGCCGCGTAGGTTGCACGCGAGGCGGGAGAAGTAGTAGTAGTTGTTGATGAGGACGGTGGAGGTATACTCATCACCTCAGGACAGGCAGATGATGACGATGCTTTTGTTTGTGCAGCCCTCGCCGCAGAAACTCCTTCCGCCTTTTCAGATGGCACAGCTGCCCGAGCGGCAGCGCGTGTATTACGACGCGCGGCTCGAGCAACGCTCGGTGCACTTGCACTCGCCGCTCCGGCTCTGTCGTGTAGTGCGGCCGCGGTACCAGCGACGTCACTGTGGGCCGGGCTAGGTACCCGGGCCGATAGTAGTGGTACAGCGCTCGGGCCGGGTAACAATTTAGTCTTACCGACCGACCGAGAAATGTCACTGCCACTAAATGTACGCCTTCGCGGGCCGGGCACATCGATCATCTCGCGCAAACTCTTCACTTCGGCAGAAAGGGACCCCACCATTAAACGCAGGGTCCTCAGTTCTACCAAAACACTATCTACTTTCCCCTCCATTGAAGAAACTTTAACAAATATCTATAGAGAATGACGGAGCGCACAGAACCACAACCTCACGTCAAAAATGTCAAATCGGAACTAACTATATATCGAATATGATCTGAACAGACACGTTGGAATAACCTGGATGCAGTCTGCACAGGACAGAGTGACATGGAAGCGAATGGAGGAAGCCTTTGTCCAAGAGTGGACGAGAATAGGCTGAGGAAGAAGAAGAAGACGAAGGTATCCTGTTTCTTGTAATGAACAGGGATTCCGAAAACGAAATTGGTGAAAGTGACGAAAACTCCGATGAAGAATATTTGAATATAAATACAGATGTATTGCAAGCAAATATTCCACATACGCCGACATCAGCAGATCATGAAACCCTTTTCCAATATTATTTTTATACAACCATTTCAAAATTAAATATACCTGTATGTAAATAAAAACCGCACGCAACAAACGAACTGACTACACCGCTGCAGCGCACGTCCATGTTTTGTTAAGAAGTCAAAAACATTATAAAAACTTAACATGTGAAGTGAATTGTGTCTTATCAAACATCCATAATGGACAATTGGATGACTTCCAGGAGTTTCATCGATAAAAAGTAATTTTTTTCAATAATTATACGGTTCTGAAAAATTATGAATGATGAAAAATGGGGGTACTACAATCCTGCAAAATCCCAACCCGAAGTCAATTTTCTAGGACACACCCTCCCCTTGTGAGAGATGAGTAGTTTCTGTTATTTTGTTTTAACATATCATTCAGAATTGCCCTGTATACTCGTATAACAATATACATTATTATAAAAAAGTATAAAATAATCCTTAATAATAACATTGTGATTGGCTAGTGATTTTAACAGTACATTATTTAATTATATATATGTATATACACAACTTAATTAATACTCAAGTATTATTAAAACACTTGTATTGAATTTTGACAAACCACATTTCAAAAATACTATCAGTGGAGTTCTGGTCGTAACCCTTATGTATGGAAGCAATGTATGGAACTGGCATAAGAAGGATGAGAGCAGAATAAATGCGGTAGAGATGAGGTCTCTAAGACGTATGTGTGGTAGAACGATGTACATCAAAATTTCAAATGCTGATATAAGAAAGGAATGTAAAGGGGACACGTTAAATACACGGAGTAAGAAGGTATTCAGATAACAAACAGAGCTACCAGATGGACAGAAGGTTGTGCAGTTTGTCACAATTTAAAACAAGTTTTTAATAACTATAAGATTTTAATAAATACATAATGTTATGTACCTATTACGGAACATACAGGAAGAATAATATTATTTATAATATATTATATTACAAAATTACACTTTATACATTATGATAAATTAGAAATATTTTTACAATTCATAAAGAAAATATACAGTAACACCTCGCATAGTCCGGGTTCATCATACTCCAGTTAAAAAATATTAAAACAAACAATATCTCAATGCAGCAAAATAATTTATAAAAACATTGCATAAAAAGAAAAATGTGAATACAGTAGACGCTCTCTTAACCGGCGCCGCTTTAACCGTCCCATCACTTTGATCGGCCTCTTCTAGCAAGTCTAGGATACAAGTAATGGGTTCTTGAAGGTGATGACCCTCTTGAAAATGAAATGTTGAATGATGACGAGATAGTTTAGACTGTTATCAACCAAGCACCAGAGGAAGAGGAAGTCGACTGTGAGGAGTACGAAGAAGAACAACACGGTTAGCCACGACGAAGGAAAAAGGCTCTACAGGTGGCGGCGATGTACATTCAGCAGCAGAAGGATTCTACTGCAGTAGATGTAATGTTCATAAAGAAATGGCGTGACTACGCTTTTAAAAAGCCGATTCAACACAAGAAGCAGCAGAAAATAACAATTTTTTAATCCATTGTAGGCCTACTTTTTAAACAATTTTTGGAGTGATGTGTGGCTTTTTCCTGTACATATTTTTTACAGTTTGTGAAATGTTAATTTTTAATGTGCCAGTTTCTAATACAGAATAAAAGTTCTGTTTTCTTAGTGTTTTGAAAAAAAATGTGTTTTTTTTTCTTCCTTGCGAAAGTGTTTTTTTAAATGTGTTTTTCACTACCTTCTCTTTAACCGGCTTTTTCGTTATCCGGCCCTGTGTCGGTCCCATCAAGGCCGGTTAAGAGAGCGTCTACTATACGTTGATATTGCAATTTTTCGTGTGTACTTTTGTACGCACGTAAGAAGTTAGACTACTTTGACGTAACAAAACAAAAAAAACTTTATGTTTTTAAACACAAGTTTGTCATAGATAAAATTTTCACTACACAATGTGGGAAAAATGAATGAATCATTTATCAACAATTGCTAACTTCATTTCATTTCAAAAACTGTGATTTGTATTACTAATATTCAAATTATTGCACTAATATATTTGGTACAGGTTATTTGTTTTTATTAAAAAGGTTTTTACAAATAATAATGCGCAATCTATTCGAAATTACCCCACTTAAATGTGACAGTTCATTGGTACTATTTTACACATTTTGCGACTAACTTCATTCAAGACATGTTTTTGCAATTCTTAAGTTGGCACGCATGAAATGTCCGGCTGTTATTTATCATTGGTAGCTAATTTCATCATGTCACACATCGGTTACAGGGTACATTCTAAACAATTTAATAAATTACAAATGCTTCTAAAATAACATTAAACAAAATATGTTTTGACATATGTATTGAAACAACAGAGAGAAAGTAAGGTTAGGTTTAAGTATCAATTACCATTTTTAAATGTATATTTGTCCGGGAAATTTACGATAACCGATTACCCGGATTATGCGAAAATTATCCTGCAGTATATTTCCGGAATATCATAACGAAATGAGCCATTTCCTCTGATAGGTAAGCGTGAGAGCTGACATTTTTAATTTCAACCATATTCATATAACGTGCCATGAACACACTTCATTATTTCAATTTTAATATTACTGTTTTTTAGAATGTCATTGATTAGACCATTTTCTATCAGTTTGACTAAATAATCCATTCGCTTCCTTGCAGATACTTTTAACAATTGATCTACGCCTGTCCTTATCATTTCTCTTACTAACGATTGGGAGTATCTCGATGAACTAACGTTAAGAGCCGATGTATAGACCTACACAGGTATTGGAACATTTATTTAGAATTTACATTACTTGATCACATTAACGGCAGATAAGAATATGCTAATATTAATGTTTGTTCAGACTTCTGTTGACTTCTGCTATCGTTGCTCCATTACATTCATCGCGTCCATGAAAACATTCTATGTATCATGTATTTCAGTTGCTTCAAAACAAAATCTAACGTGAGATTGGGAAAAAAATACGGCTGTTAGAAGCAATTTCCTTTTTGGTCCAGGAACGATCTTGGTCCAGAAATGATCTTGCTCCAGGAACAATCTTGGTCCAGGAACAATATTGATCCAGGAACGATCTTGACCTAGGAATGATTTTGGTCCAGGAACAATCTTGGTCCAAGAAAGATTTTGGCCCAGGAATGATCTTGGTCCAGGAACGATCTTGGTCCAGGAACGATCTGGGTTCAGAAACGATCTTGGTTCAGGAACGATCTTGGTCCAGGAACGCACTGGGTCCAGAAACGATCTTGATCCAGGAACGATCTGGGTCCAGAAACGATCTTGATCCAGGAACGATCTGGGTCCAGAAACGATCATCCAGGAATTAATACAGAACTTAGTCTAGGAAAGATCCTAGTCCAGGAACGATCTTGGTCCAGGAATGAACACAGAACTTGGTCTAGGAACTATCTAGGTCCAGGAACGATCTTGATCCAGGAATGAATACATAAGTGATTTCCTCTCACAATAAAATCATTGATACATAATAGATATTGGATCAAAGTAAAATATCTTGATTGATAATGGTAAATCCAAATATCTCCATGGAGGCGTTGATGAGTTCACATATAGAATCACAGATACCACACCGGATGAACACTCTCACATCACAAACCGTCCACTAATTATATAAACTTGAAACACTTCTGTTTATCGTGTGGTATTCGAGTCTTAAACAATATGGAGTCCGCCCGGTACTGAGTATTTAGGAGCGGCATATACCCAAACACCTGAAATGACACATAAAAGTTTTAAATTAAAATAACATTTTAAAATATATTAGAGTTATGAAGTAATGATATTTGAAATAGGTGATGATTCTCAGCGAATGAAGAAAGACAAAGAAATTTTCAAGACCATAAAGCGTAGGAGACTGGAATGCTTCGGGTATGTTATGAGAAATGATAAATACAAAGTGCTGCAACTGATTATTAAGGTAAAATTAATAGAAAACAAAGTTTTGGAGAATGGAGAAAAACCCAGCTCGAAAACCTTTGAGAATGGGTCAGTTGTAGCACAACATCGCTTGTACAACATCTCACAACAACATAAATATAGCCACAATATCCCTAGCAAGGTAAAATTTAAAACACAAATCCAAAAGAAAATTTCTAAATAACTTGTGTTTTAATTAATACAAATGAAAATGTCTGTTTTGTAGAAGTTTTATTTTATCTTGTGGAAATGACATGTTTCGGCCATTCCAAAGCATTATATATATAAAAATTGTATAATTTCTAGATCTCTTGATAATGCCTTAACCGCCCTAAGCATATGAACGTACGTGATACGCACACTTTAACTGTACTATCACGTATCACGTACGCGCTTGAGATAAAGTAATGTACCTAATATGTACAAACCTTTAGGGATACGCATATGCGCATGTACCAACAACACTTGAGTACAAGTCTTCACAAGTATGATAGTTTTACAAGGGGCAGGCGACCTTCGTGGCAGAGTGGTAAGAGCTCTGACTTCCATACCGAAGGTTCCGGGTTCGATTCCCGGCGATGGCAGTGTGATTGTCACACTGTCTTTGGTCTGGTGTAGAATTCACGTGACAATAAAAAGGCGATAGATTAGCTACCTATCGCATGTCACGAGAATCAATATAATAGCTAAAAAATAAATTGTATACAGTAATTGGGTTCAAACAACCTGTTGTATACATAAAAAAAAAAAAAAAAGTGTGCTTTCAAGTTTTAAAGTTTCGTAATTAAATTTTTTAAAATTATTATGTAATAATAATTAAATAAAAATACGTTTTTTATAACTACTTCCATATTTAATGTGGAAGTAGTTATAAAAAACATTGTTTTATTTAATTATTATTTCAAATGAACTTCTATCGAGAGATAAATCATGTTAAATCATTTGATTATCTTAAATTATTACTTAATTAATAAAAAGCAAGATTTTTTGCATGTTTCTCGGAAAGTTGCCTGAAGGTAGGGCGGTTAACAAGGCGATACATGTCACTTCCATCAAATATACCATAATAAAACTTATACAAAACGTACATTTTCTTTTGTATTAATTATTTAAAGAAATGGATTATAACAAACTCAGCTTGAGTTGGTCAACATTCCCAAAATAAATGCCGTGTGATAGAGCCACGGATAGCTACCATACTCCATCATGTAGAGATACTCCAGCATAAGGGAATATCTCGCCTCGTGCGGACTCCATTTTACAGCGCCACTTTGAATTTGAGTTCAATAACTGAATGATTTGTTGAAATGAACAAAACATATATGACACCCACCTGCGTGAAGAAGTTGATACATTTGTGTCTCTCGTTAAAATGAGTTTCATCTTCCGAGAGAGACACGGGGCATCCGGGACACCGGAAAGTCCAGCGGGACGTCACCTGGATAGACACATTGTACATTAAATATTTTAAACATCAAATATGTATTTATTGTTTCTTGAACAATGATGTAAAACTCCATATTAAATAACTAATACAAATGAAAACATCAGTTTTCTAGAAGTTTTATTATATTTTATGGGAATGATATGTTTCGCCCTTCTAAGGCATTATCAAATGTGACGAAATTTCTTCAGCTCGTTACAGTTTTTATACACTAGTAAATGGAGCAGAATATGGTAATTAACGAAAATTGATGTGACTTTATACATTTTTAACAAATAATTATTTGGGTAGGTATAGAAATATTGGAAAGTGTTTCTTGGAACTTGTTAAGAAATTTAATGACAATGATTACATAATTAGGGGATACTAAATAAACGAAATAAAGTGTTTCTAAGAAAAACATATTTTTACAAATTGTTTACAAATGATTTTTCATATTTCAAGGTGACTAATGATTCTAAGAGCCAAGAGAGAGCTGTTGTCGAATGTCAAAGTGAAAAAGGTCTCATATTTGGGTCACGTGCTGCGTGGAGAAAAGTACCGCCTCCTCCGACTTATATTGGAGGGCAAGATAGAGGGAAGACGGGGAGTTGGCAGAAAACAGATGTCCTGGCTGCGCAACATTAGAGAGTGGACCGGAATGAGGACGGTGGATGACCTGTTTCGGGCAGCGCAGGACAGGGAGGTTTTCACCGGAGTGATCGCCAACGTCGGGGGGACCTGACACGGCACAGGAAGAAGAAGAAGAAGAATGATTCTAAGTCTTCTTCTTCTTCTTCTTTTTGTCCTGTCACACCTCCGTGGTGCAGCATAGGGCCTCAAGGAACCTTCTCCACCCGACTCTATCGCATGCCTGATGCCTAACATCATCCCAAGTGAGGCCTGCCGCCTTAACCTTGTCCTGCAGGGTTCTTCTCCAGGTGGCTCTAGGTCTGCCTGGCTTTCTCTTTCCCCCCATAGGGAACCAGTCTAGTGCACCCTGAGCGATGCTGGGTTCCGTCTCAGAGTGTGACCGATCCACTGCCATTTGCGTCTAGTGACCTGTTCTCTAATTGTCTTTTCGCCTGCCATAGTCCAGAGAGCGGCATTTGACACTGTTTGGGGCCAATAGATTTTGAATATTGAGCGAAGGCACCTATTTATAAACACCTGGAGTTTACCAATGCGTGCGTAGACTCAATTGATGTTTTCTTCTTTTCTGCATCTGATCATCTTTGAATTCAAAGAACTCTTGATTCTGCACTTCAATTCAGATTGATTGATAGTCGTCGATATCTCCAACTCCTCACGTGGTCGGCAATAAATATTTGATTTATCTGATCATGCAATGTTTTCCTTGGTCTTCCTCTATTTCTAGCTAAATAAGTGTGAAGAAATGGAATTCACCTTAACGGGAGGTTTCCTGGTGACGTGCGAGACGAGGAAGTTCATGGCGATGTCCTCGCAGTTCATGTACTCATCCACCTTGTCGCGCACGGCCTGCGGCAGCCAGCGCCAGTAGAGGAAGGCGTAATGGCGGTGCAGGAAGGCGGCGCCCGTCAGCACCATGGACAGCTCGCAGCTGTAGTTGGAGTTGTACAGCCAGCCCGCGTGGCCCGCGTCCCACGCGTGGTAGCGCCCGGGGAAGCCCACCACGCGGTCGCGGTGCTCGCGCCACACCCTGAAAATATTACCAAATTACATACAATACAATATCCTTGTTCTTATAGACACAGATCAGTATTATGCACAAAATGTTACATAAATAAAAGCAAAATGAAAAGAATAATATTTAATATGAATAAATCAATATTTTTTGTGAATGTATACTTATACTTGTATACGAATACTGGATTTCACCCACCGTGGGTTACCAATTCATGATTTAATTGTATCTCAATAGAGACGAAGATGCAAACACCTTGATCAACCATATTCAGTTTTCAATTTGCATCTTCGTCTCTATTGAGATACAATTAAATCATGAATAAATCAGTTCATTTTCTCAAATGATATCACACACAAAATTAAAGTTCAAGGCATCTATTAACCGGTAAGCTGCGGATCGCATGCATTGTCGTCATCGTCAAAAATGATAATATGTAATCATAATAATAATAAAAACATTAGTTAGAAGGAACAATTACACATAATATAGAGTCTACAACGATGGAACATAATAAATAATAAATAAATAAATAATTTATTGTTTATAAAATTATTATTATTTATTTATTTAATTTAACAGTTTATTAGAATAATATTAATTTAAAATTCATAGGGACTTAGAGGAGTCCCACCGCTTTCCCGAAGCTGTTATTAAAGTAATGTAATTTTATTTATTTATTTATACATTTACAAATGAGACATAACAAACGATAAAACATTTAGGCGACTCATTTGGACACAAAACGGTATTATAAAGATAAAAAAACAAAACAACATGAGACCAAAAAATCATATATATCAGAAGGAATCCAAATATGTCGACGTCAGTGAGGCAGTACTCTTTCCAGAATTTGCAATATTTTTTTTTTGAATACTGCCTCACTGACACTGAAAATGTCCAAATCCGAGATGATTAGATTCAGCGTCCGAATTGCTCTTCCTACTGGCATCACCAAAGGCAGGTTGGTTCTGCGTGACGGAGTAAAGAACAATTGATGTCGGCGCTGTCGCAGGTAGTTATCAGGAACAAAAAGACCTATTTGCTCCAGAACATAGGGGTTCTCAATAGAGCCCCAAATCAGTTTGTAAAAATGTGATGTTAATAATCCTTCCCTCCTTAGTTCGAGGGAGTTATACCCCAGCATACCCAAGAGAAATGCCGTTGGATAGAGCCAAGGATATACCCCGTACTCTCTCATGTAGAGGGTTCTCAAGAATTTCTTTTGAACCCTCTCCAACATGAGAGAATACTGAGCCTCATGAGGACTCCATATCACGGCACCTCCCTCGAGTCTGCTTCTGACTAAGGAGTTATACAGAGTTCTAAGGACCCGGGTATCTCTGAAAACCCTAACAGTTGGAAGAACAAAACCCAGCATCTTTAACGAAACGTCACATACCTTCTCGATCTGAGCACGAAATGTCAATCGACTTTCGTAAATTATCCCAAGATCTCTGACAGTAGATACACGTTTGAGGCTCTCATTACTCATGGAATATGGATGATATGTAATGTAGTGCGCCCTAGAGAATGACATTATAACACATTTGGATATGTTGAAGTAAATCTGGTTGCGCTTGCTCCAGTCAACAATCCTGTCAATATCGGATTGCAAACGCAAACAGTCCTCCAATGTTGTTATTTTTAAGAAAAGTTTTAAGTCATCTGCAAATAAAAGAAATCGCGAGAAGTGTATTGCTTTCGCGACATCGTTTATGAAGATTGAGAAAAGAAGTGGACCTAGGTTTGAGCCTTGGGGTACACCTGAATAAACGTAAAATGGTCGGGAGTGAAATTTTCCATAAGATACAAATTGTGTCCTCTCTTTCAGGTAACTTACAAAGAAAGATACAAGACGTGAAGAAAAACCGATTTCTTCTAATTTACTGATAAGAATATCATGAATAAGAATGTTATAGGCGGACGTCACCTTTCGTCAGCTTCGCTCTATCAATCCCTAGGCCCGTCCCTCGTCCATGCGGAACTAACGTTACTGGGGTTGTGATTAAAGACAAACAAGAGGGACCCAGCCCACATTTAAACTACCCATTTCCACTATGTCCCGCCGACATAATACAATTTAATAAACACAATAAAAAATAATATAAAATAGGTGTTGATGAAGCAAGCAGCAGTGACCTCTAAAGGGGAAGTAAGTGAACTAACAAACAGGGTCGCCGTTGTGGCTGGCTGCTTGACGAATGCTGTTTGGAAAAATAAAAATATGCTAAAGGAGAGCAAAATTCGAATCTACAAGACATGCGTACGTCCTATAATGACATATGGAATAGAAACGAGAGCTGACACCATCAGAACAAAATGTCTCCTAAGAACCAAAGAAATGAAGACTCTCCGATCCGCTGCGGGAACGACACTCCAAGACAGAATAAGAAAGATCTGCAATGTGGAAGATGTCGTGCGATGGGGAAGACTGAGAAGACGCTACTGGAGAGATTATGTGGAAAGAGCATGTTCTGAAAGAGTGATCAATATAGCCGCAAATAAAGTACCAACAGGAAATCGACCTGCAGGAAGACCACCTAAAAGATGGCGAGACAGTTGGACATCTGTATCCCAGGAACAGGCTCCGAGAAATAACAGGACATAGTCCTAAATAAAGCAGAAGAAGAAGAATACAAAATAAAATAAACAATAAAAATTCAGAAAAAGATCATTACATCGCCACATTTGGATCTGGTATTTAGCCAAAGGTAGCCAAAGGTTTAACCAATATTTAAAGAGTAAGTAAACACTAACTAAAAAAAAGAAAAGAAAATATATCATACCTGAAACCAAACATGATTTCATCGTGTCTCAGAAAGGCGTCGTCATCAACGGATAAAATGGCTTCCGTCTCTATCACGTCGTAAGGCAGGAATCTGTTATTGAGCGAGTTCCTCAAGGCTTTGATGACGACCACGGGCACTCCTATATCCGGCCATCGCAGATCCTCCGTCGGGGGCTTGGGGCTGTTCCACACCACCACCACCTTATTCAAGTACGGCAGTCCGTACAGGCGGGCCAGGCTGCTCAGTAGAACCTGTTCTCGCTCGTAGGTCAGCATCACGATGGTGAACTGTTCCCGAGGATAGTTTCCGCCGAGGCTCTCGCAAAACTCTTTCCCGGTGCCTCCTGCACCCTTCCCGATTGGGCGAAATCCATGCGGCGAGCCGATAAACTTTGCATCTGACGGTAACACAAGATCAAACGGCAACTGAGGATATAAATTAAACGGGTCCCCCCAATCGTTCCAAACTTCATAACCTTGCGTGAGCATTAACGTATAGTTTCGTTTATACGCAGGGCTCGCGTACGGAGACTCCATGGGTCCTAACGACTCTTCTGGCTCTGAATCGGGTATAATATGATCAGTTCTCAACGGTACGAACGAAGAATTGAAAACAGAGACCGCTTTAACGGATTCAACGGGTTTCGGAGGTATATTTAAACGATTTCTTATGATGGACACGATTGTATCAACAGTGGCTTGGACCGAGCTGAGATAACGCTCCCATATAAGCCTACCCTGACGACGCATACTCAGCAAATCACCGTCGGAAATAGCGCGCAAAAAGAAATGCAGTTCGGTGATTCTTGCTTTCGGTAAAAACACGGCGCATTTTTTCCAATCTATCACTTCGGAATACGGTAACAATATCTGATCTCCTCCTAGTAAAACGGGAATAGCTCCTGATCGCAAAGCTTCAAATAATCTTCCTTGCAATAGCGTAGTACTTATGTATTCTGGATTCCCGGGAGCAAATATCAACACAAAAGTGGAGTCTTTTAAAACATTTCTTCGCGACGTGTCCGTGCCGCAGAGCGACCAATCTTTGATAGGAGCCATTGTTTTCTGTTCCGTCGCGGGCACGCATTCGAATTGAAAGAAAAATTTATCCGACGATACTTTTTCTTGCGCCATTCTTTTGAGGTATTCGATGACAAAGTCGTCAAGAGCGGCGATATCCTGCATGTAATCGTCGACGAAATCGGAATCTTTTCGGGTTTTTCTGTTGTTTAAAGTCGGTTTTAATTCGCCCTGGAAGCTTATTAGATATCGTCTTCTCGCTGGTACAATCGGGGGACACTCGTGCCAGACATCTCCTCCGGGGGGACCCAACATCGGAGGGACGATAAGATCGTAACCAGATCTGAATTGGTCCTGGAGGTAGGTAGACTGTACGATCATAGCTCTTCCGGTGTTGAGCGTGTGAAAAATGTTTCCGGAGCCGACACTGAGATCTCTTCTGGCGAGATTAAGTAAGATGTGGTTGCGGCCATCTCCGCCCCAGTAGGGGAGGCTGTGAAGCGTGGATATATTGAGTGGAGATGTACTAGTCAATTTGTTTTTATCTTCGATGCTTTCTTTTGTAGGATTCTCGTCATTTTCAGCATCAGTTGTGAGAGAATGGTGTCTGTAAAATAGGATAAAGTCATTTTAAAAACAATGGAAGGCTTAATTGATTTTATTTATTATTAAGAGAGAGGAACACAGAAGGGTTCCACCACATACCCGAGGCTGTTATAGGGCGCAGCGGCACCCTTGCGTCAGCCTCGCTCGTACACTTTCTAGGCCTGTCCCCGTCCATCCGGGATATACATTTAATTTACGCAAACACAATGGGATGCCAGGCCACATTTACTCTACTTTGTATTTCCTTCTGTGTCCCACACTTCCACATGTAAACTTCTATTTGGTGCTAATGCTAATAACAATCTTACAAAATAGGGTCTTACCACTTAGATTTAAACATAATACACACTTAGAACTATTCACATGGGGGAAAGCGAGACACAGTATTGAGGGGAGGAGAGGGATTGTGGGGGTCTGGGGTGGAGCAAAGTAGAGGGGGTCAGCAAGGTTAGGGTAGAGGGAGAGGCACAAAATAAAGCATACGAGTAAATAATCTAAAAAAGAATAACAGTATAAAATCAAAGTATGTATATTGGGCAATCCACGCCCCACCAGGGGATCAGAACGGTCAACGGTATCGAAACTGGTAAATCAAATGATTATGTTGTTTGACCAGAAAAGGATTGCCTTCGGCTTGGAACAATTTACCTTCATACCTTAGCTAAATAAAGATTTCATATCTTAGCTGAAAACTCATAAATAATATAAAAGAATTTACGAGGGTCCTGGTTTCTTTATGTTGTTTGTCATATGTTGTAATAATATAATTGCTGTTACCTCGAATTCTCTACTGGCCGGCTTAGCAGCGCCTCCCCGACAAGCACGACGAAGACGCACGCCTCTTTAGGGTCCCGAGTGAGGTGTGCATTGTACCCGAAAGTCTGTTTGATGGTAGTCTTCAGGAATCCGTCTACGTCGTAGGTCCCCCTCACCACAGGGTGCTGGTCAGGGTCGTACAGGTACACGGGGAAGCCGGAAGTCAGCGGGCAGCGCGAGTGGTCGAAGCAGGAGAAGGCGCGGCAATGCGCCGCGGCCGAGGCCGGCTGAGGGGGATACTCCAGAGGCGGGGACGAGGGTACGAGCCTGCGTGGTGGAGCAAGGTCTGGAGTGTTGCGAACGCGAGCTTCTTTATGCGCGACTTGTGCCTAGAATAATAATAATTATTATTATTATTATTTTGTTGAATCGCGCTTTACATCATGACAGCATGAGCCAAATCGATGTAAAGGGTATTATAGATATCATAGTGATTCTCGTGACATGTGATAGGTAGCTAATCTCTATCGCCATTTTATTGTCACGTGAATTCTACACCACACCAAAGACAGTGTGACAATCACGCTGCCCTCGCCGGGAATCGAACCCGGAACCTCCGGGGTGGCAGTCAATGCACTTACCACTCGGCCACGAAGGAAATTATATATTTAACCCTTATAGTCCGGCTGGCTACAATAGCAGTCCACATATATTCTCCGTGTTAACTAACTAACTAACTAACCATCATGCTGTCTCGCCGAAGGGGTAGGCAGAAAGAATGGACGGCCACACTTTTCTTTCCCGACATATTTCTCTCGCTTCCTCAACATTCATACATCGTGTCATGCACGCGCGTCGATTTCTCTGACTCCTCACATGGCCGACATTCAATATTTGATTTATTTGATCGTGCCACGTTTTCCTCGGTCTTCCTCTATTTCTGGTTCCATTTAAATCATTTACATATAATTTTTTTACCATTATTTCTTCATTCATTCTTTCAATATGTCCAAACCATCTTAATGATCCTTTCATTATTTTGTTCATGACACCATCATTCGCACCGCATTCACTTCTTATATTTTCATTCGGCACTCTATCATACACACATTCTTATAAGAGATAATATCCCGTAAATTTACTTGTTTAACGTATAATATCCCGTAAATTTACTAGGACGGATCAAAAGTAAAAATGTGTATTATATACACTCATGTATTCTTTGTGATTAAGAGTTAAAACTTCATCCTTTTTGTATAAAGATTTAATTTAATTAATTTTTTTTGTATTACGTGTCCCATACGCATCACGGCTCGCGGCCAATCATCACACACGCACAGTTGCATAACCGCCGAGATATGAAGTTATGGTTTCTCGTACTGTGTCGGAATCTTTGATTTTGAGTGTGTGTTTACTTAGAGTGACCCTTATATCATTATTAGTTATGAACGGTGCAATGTTTTGGTTTAATTTATAAACAACATTTTCAATGTAATATATTTTTATTTGTTTTCTTAAACTCATAATGAAACAAAAAAGTCTGATTATTTTTATAAGATAAAAAATGTACAACATTTGACTACAAAATACAATTTATTTGATATTTTTATGTATTTTGTGTGAAGAGTAAATTAATTGTTTACAAGAGCGTTCCGACGTTCCATTCTCACCGGCCTTTAAGGGTTAAGTTACTTAAATCTAATAGAACAATGGAATGGTTTATCCCAAGTTTATTAACAAATTATTTATTGTTTCTGGAACAGTGATATTAAATCATTTATATGAATGAAAACGTCTGTCTAGTAGGAGTTTTATTATATTTTAGATGGAATGACATGTCTCACCCTTCTAAGGCATTATCAAATGTGGCAAGAGTCAAGTGCAAGAGAATATTACAGCTTTGAAGAGATTGGCATCTGATAACCCATTTCTTTAGATTAATCAGGGGATATTTCGAGAACTCGGCCGTGCTGGAGGATTATGGACTTTTTTGAAGCCGGGCTTTATCACTCTGAAGTATGTTACTATTCGATGTGTCACAAACTTCATTTCTATTGTCAGAATGTTATTTGTCATTTACGTTATAAAAAGAAAGATTATGTGATTTCTTAACGAACATTTATTTATAATTCGTGTTTTCGGTGTTAACAAATTTATTATTATTGTCTATTTACGGCTTATTTGTTCTTCTTCTTAAAGTGCCCTGTCAGTTACCCCCGACGTTAGCGATCACTCTGGTAAACTCTTCCCTATCCTGCGCTGTCCGGAATACCTCCTCCACAGTTCCGATTCCTGTCCATTCCCTCACATTGTGCAGCCAAGAGATCTGCCTCCTCCCTGCGGCCCTCTATTTTTCCCTTCAATATTCGATGCAGTAGACGATACTTCTCTCCTCGCAGAACGTGACCCAGATATGAAATCTTGCGGACTTTGATCAATGTCAGCAGCTCTCTATTTACTCTTGCACGATTCAGGACTTCTGTGTTCGTCACTCTGTCTGTCCATGGGATCCTGAACATTCTTTGGTGAAGCCACATTTCAAATGCCTTTAACTGGTTCATTGCATTTACTTTTAATGTCCATGTCTCACACCCATATAACAGAACAGACCACACATAGCACTTTAAAATAATCTGTTTTAGTTTTAAGTTGACATTGTCATTGCATGACTTATTTATTATTAATTATATTTCTTCTTGTATAAGTAAATAAATTATTATATCATACAAGTACATGAGTTTGGCGACGCAGAAAATATTTTTTTGTATAGATTTAAAATGCGCCTAAAATGGGATTTAAAATCAATTAAATTAGAATGATAAAATTCTTTTAATCTGGAAAAATACATTATCGTAACCTTCTAATAATATTAAAACATGAAAAACTCGGACGGGCTTGCCTTACTGGTTGACCCTAGGCACGCCACTGATAGGAGGTAAGAAGCTAAGAGATGGCGTGAGGAACACCAGAATAAGATAGATATGTGAAGCAGAGGATATTAGACTAAGATGGAGAAGACACTAAATAATTGGCCTCATGGAACTCGTCCTCGTGAAAGACTCTTTAAAAGATGAAGGACAGTTAGTCCACCTCATGTTATATATTAATAATTTATTTGAAGTCACCTGTTCGACGCTAATTTTAAGCCGGTCCAGCTCCATCTGATAGCGGAGAAGCTCCTGCTTGAGAATGTCGATGCGGCTGGTCTTGGAGGAGAGCTCCTGCTGCAGGCGCTGCCGCTTGGCCTCCAGCACGCGGAGCTCCGTGGACACGGAACCCTCAAAACGTAAATAACACAACATTACACGTGCTGTTGCTTACATCACCATATCATACATCTGCCATCATAATGATGCATTTCGTAATGATGGTAGAAATTGCACTTAGTCAGAAACACAGACAGGTTTCGGTTACAACATAACCTTTATCAATGTACACAATATAAACAATAAAGTAAAATAGAGTGATCACTTGTATACTAAAAGGGGGTGGAGTTATGTATAAAGGTGGAAGGGGTATAATTAGGATTGAGGAGAGGGGAGATGTAACGGGAACATTTCAAATATGGGAATTGAATTAAAATTTAACTATAAGGATTAATTGTATCTCAATAGAGACGAAGATGTAAATTGTTTTCTAGGAACAGAATATGGTGGCCGAGGCGCTTACAGGACTTATGACCTATCATTGGCTGGGTTGAGCGATCTCTTTATGTTTAACAACATTCCCCATTCTGCCCTTCTTACGACCACCACGTCTGACAAATTTTTGGAAGATGTATATATGCTATAATGCTGCACTTATCTTCACATTTTTTTTAATTCACTCTACACTAGCGTCATCTATTAAGATTGGGAAGCATTAAGCAGAAAATCTTTATTAATGCACTGTGAAAGGCTCTGCAGATTTACAGAAAACAATTTACATCTTCGTCTCTATTAAGATACAATTAATCCTTATAAAAAATAAAAAAAATTATCGGCAATGGGTAAAATCCAGAATTTGTATACATTCAAAATGTTATATAAAATTTAACTGGTTGTTTATTATTTTTTATGGCTTTTTTAATTTCTAAATTTATTTTATGTTATAACCTAAACATGTCTGTTAAGTATAATAAAGTGTTGTAATACCAAGTGTAATTATATTTATTCAAAAAGTCACTGACTTGTCAAACCGTAAAACAAACCCGGTGTTAAAGACAATATATAGGATTTAATACACCGGATATTGAAAGCACACGTGCATGACACAATGTATAAATGTTGAGGAAGCCAAAACAAATTAATCAATTTATTTATTTATTTATTTATTTATTTAGGGTAACATACAGCGATATCAATAACATATATATATATATATATAAAAGAAACATTCAGAATAATTAAAATAAGGCCAATTACATGCTACCACAGATTAAAAATAATAGTTAACAATCAACAAATGATAGTGAGAAACATTGAAGTTAAACTAAGACAAAATAAGGTATACATAATATTTAAGAGTTAAAATACTTATAGTACTGGAAATAAAAATTAAATTAAGATAAAATAAAATAAAAAGTAATATACAAGTATTATAATATCATGTTACATCGTGGTCACATCCGCGCCGAAATGTTGCTCCGATCTCTTTTTTAAAATTTCGCTCGCTCAAATGAAAGACGTCAATGTCTCCAAAATGTTTGTTGTAGATATCACAGATTCGATACAGTGCCGCGCTCAGAGCGTAATTTGTGCGATAAACAGGAAGGTGGAAAACTTGGTTCGCGGTGTGTCTCGTGCAGTCCAGTTATTTCAATGTTTGATTGGCGAGCACGCTGGTCACCATCGTCAGCCCTGCGCTCCAGCTCCTCAATTTTATTAGAAAGAGCCGTCACGGCGCTTTCCAGCGTGTCAACCTTCTTCATTCTTCCATCGAGAGCAGTAATTTTCTTTTCGAACTCCTCAAAACGTCCGTCGATGAACCCCAGGGACTGGCTAAAGGATAGCATCTCCTCCTTTATGGCTTTGATATCCGTCTTCATGGAGGACATGCTTCTCAGTTCCGCTCTGATGGCACGAAGCTCAGTCAAGATACCAGTCTCCGTGGCGGATGAACTACTTCCAGCAGGCTGGGGAGTGGTAATCACACTGTCCTTCTTGGGTGGCGCCATTTCAGAGTTTTTTAACTATTAGTTTGTTGATCGTGAGATAATAAAAAATAATAAAATAAATAACAACTACGAGTAAAAACGTCTATGGTCCGCTTATCAATAACTAAAAGGCGGTTATGTTTGAAGTTGGGTCAATCGATGAGTGTGCCACGTTTATGAATGTAGAAGAGGTGTAAGAGTTATGTCAGGATAGAACAATGTAGCCATCCATCTTCTGCCCACCCCTCAGGAGACTGCGCGATGGTTAGTTAGTAAGTTAACAATTGGTGTACAAGACACAGTCTGAAACAATTTTCAAATTGGCTTTATTACCTTTATCCTCAACATTTCCTCTATCCGGGTTTTAAGGTCAGCGGCCGTGAAAGAAGAGAAGTCCTCGAATGTCTCCAGTTTCGTTCTCGTGAGGTGAATATCCACATTCGTGGGGTTGGATTCAACCTGAAATTGATACAATAAAATATGTATTAACCGCCCTAAGCAAATGAACGTACGTGATACGCACACTTTGACTGTACTATTTTACGCTATGGCCATCGCTACGCACTTGAGAAAAAGTAATGTACTTAAAATGACGAATTAAAACACTGTTTTTCCACTTATGAGTTTATTTTTCTCGACATGTTTCGAAGGCTTACACCTTCATCATCGGGAGAACAATATAAACTAACCCAAGTTATTACAAACTGAGTGCAAGAACCTATAATTATATATAACATGTGTTAGTTAACTTGGCTAGTACTAGGGAGATAACAATAGACATATCAATGGGTTAAATTTTGAAAGGATTTTTAGATGGAAGTATTGAGTTGAGGGTGTTTTACTGCTCTAAGGCTATTGATTAAGTAAGGGGACAGTTTATATTTTAAGACAAAACAAATGGACATTGACACAAGTTGGAAAAATAATACTTTTGTGTAATAGAATTTTTAACAAAAGATCCCTCTCACGGTTTTATGATTGTACGAAAGAAATGACAAAATTATTTAAAAAGTAACACATTAACTTTGTGAGCCTATACGTAATAGGCCAAACGCATTAAGTTTATTTAAAAACTACTTAAAATGTACATACTGTTAGAGATACGCGCATGTGCCAACAACACTTGAGTACAAGTCTGATAGTTTTACAAGGGGCAAGCGAAGTGTGCGGTCAAGTTTTTGATGTTTCGTAATGTAAAAAATTAAAATTAATATATAATCATATGTAATTAATAAAAAATGTGATTTTTTGCATGTTTCTCGGAAAGTTACCTGAAGATAGGGCGGTTAAATAACAAAATCATTTTATTGAAGGTTAAGAAGTGTAATTACATTATAATTTGGAATAGAATTATTAACACTGTTTAATACACTTTTATTTATTTAACATTTTTACAGAATAAAAATACAGTAAAAACTTGATATAATAAACTAATTAGGGGGAGGGGTGTCCGTTAAAACCGAAAGTCCGTTATATAAAAATAGGTCTAAAATATAGTTTTTTTTTTTTTGGAGGTTTGGTTTTTAAACTGGCAACATTATTTCTACAGACTGGCAATTTGACAGTTGACAGTTGATTTGTAGTCGGTACGTTTTACCAATTCACCCAGTTGCTCCATAAAGTTGTTGAAAATTGGACTTCACGATTGCGCTTCATTCGAGCTAGCCGTGGCGCTCATATGCCCGAGATCATATTTAAACAATAATGGCATAAAATTATCTATTAAAGAATTATTATTATGTATTTAGTGCGCTTCCACTTGTGTTTACTTTCGACCGGTTTCGGCAGCTTGCTGCCATCTTCTGGTATATGACATGGAACATAAACACAAGTGGAAGCACAATAAATACATAATAATAAA